>OVAN01005287.1:0-23822 GCA_900406275.1 Anastatica hierochuntica | reverse complement strand
ATTGTGAATAAATTAACTTATTAGCCTTTTTATAACTCTAAGGACTTCCCTTTCCTTTTATAATTTTCATCATCACTTAGCTGCATAACCAAAGAAGACGACGATGCACCCATATTGCCATGTGGCGACCTCCAAGATGATTCATCGTCTCTGATCACAACCGGAGAAGATGGAGAATGTCTGGTAACACCACCCATTTCGCCACGTGTCTCCCCTAAAGAAGAAGATTCTTCCACGTCGACACCAAAAAGTCGTAGCTTCTTCGCCGTCGACATCCCCTCCGGTGGCGGCTGAGAAGGAGGAGAAGGTGGCAACATCGCCGGCCTCGCCGTTGGGAAAACAGGATACGAGTCGTAAACCAACGGCTCAGATCTTCCAAGATTCCACTGATGATGATGATTCAACGGTGATCCTCCGTAGTAACGCCCTCCGTTAAAATTTCCACCATAAACATACCCTAAAAATGCTCTCTCTTGATAAAACGGTTGAAAACTCTCGTAGTACGGCATGGAATATTCTGTCACCGGATAATAGTTAGCCATTGGATATGTCGGGGACTCGAAGATCGAGTAATGATGATGATCAATGTTGTGTACGAGGTTTATGTCTGCTCTATGCCTCTAGTCTATAAACATTATTTTCCTTTGATTCTCCGGTTCGTTGTTCCCGTCGTCGGCCACGGCGGCGGAGATGTAGCTACGGTGGAAAGAGACGGTGTCCGCTGCTTCAAGTTTCTTCTCTTTGACAAAACGGCTCCATCCTTTAGTCATCACGTAGCTTTGGCTACTAGTCCAATACGAGTAACGCACCTCCACGTCTTGCCATTTTTGTCTTGGAAATCCAACACCGTGCCGTTTTGATTTTCGTCTAAAGGGAAATAGTTCTCTGCATGTTGTTTTGGTATCACGAGCCGGTTTAGTTTCCCGACATCACTTGGTGTTAACACTTTGTCGAACATGTGCTCTCTTATCGCTGAGTTAAAATAGTTGTTGTTGTTGTTATTGTTGTTGTCGTCGTCTCCTGAGTCACTAGCTTCGGTAAGTTCTTGGTTAGGGCTCGTATAGCACCAATGATTTGAGGGTTAGTTTAGTTTTTTTTTCAAAATACCCTCATAGCCACTTGAAAGTAAATAATCATTTTTTTATTTTCAAAATATCCTCATAGCCACTTGAAAACAAATAATCATTCCCAAAACGACATTAATGAAATTCACTGGAAGATGAAAAGATTTGGGAGAAAAATTGTAGTATCATTAGTTTCATTTGAGATTTATGATTTCGTTACAGAAAACTTCATTGAAGGTAAAGTGAAAAAAGAAGTTCAACTTAAATACATCAATCTAAACCAAGACAAATAGTAAACCAACAATAAACCGAGTCTATGTATTCTATACTCCCCTCAAGATGAAATTAATAGATGAAAGTATTCCATCTTGGACTTACATAACTCCATTGTCTGTGAACTTCATGTAAATTGGACTAGTGGAGGAGTTGAGATCTTAATGCTTTTTTGGTGGTCTCGGTAACGAGTAGTAAAGGAACTCCAGAATCAACTGAAACCAACCAAAGTGAGCCACAATCAAATACTTTATAAAACCATAATCGTGAATCTTTCCTTGGAGAAGATCTTGACAATCAAAGAAGTATCTCAAACTGGCCAATATAGCTCCATCTTCTACATCTCCATTATATTGTCTTTGATTCTCAGAGTTGAAACTTGATATAAGATGAAGTCATGTTTGCTCTATAACAGCGACATCAACTAGACAAGATAATACAATGAGGAACATGGAAGATGCAGAAAGAGCTGTACAATCCATGTTTATATCCCTTTTCCTTGTCTATTATATCCATCAACAAGCTTCCACAACAACTCAAACTAGTTTATAGTAAAACTACTCTCTTCCCGGAGAAAAATAGTCATATGACTACTCATATTTGACCATAGACCCCCTTTTTGGAGCATAACTTGGTGAACCAATGATTTTGCTATAAAGTAACCAACATGAGAAGCATGACATCTCCTTTTTTAACAGTGGCTTTCACATATCAATCCAAATAAACAAATGATCCACAAATTTACAAGAAAGAGATAGCTTTCCCATTCGTCTCATAGCAGCTTGAATGAAAGTGTGAAACGTGGCACAAAATAAACAAGCCAACATGGAGTAGCAACAATAATCAAAGAGCACTTTTGTTCTTGGTTGAATGAAGTTATTACGCTTGTAAAGACTCTGATGTACCCTTTGATGAATCAAATTATCCAACAGGTGTAATCCATTAACACCATAAACAACCAACACTTCAGAAGAGCTAGTTGAAAACAGATTGAACCATTTTTTTCTGAATGTGAAAAAATGATTGTCTAGCAACAATATAAACCATTTTTCAACGATTTCATATTCTATGATTTGTTTAAGACTGTCTAAATGTAGCACTCCTCTCTATGAGCATATTTACTTGCCAAATACCTCAAGAACTCATCACCATCATCAAGATACAATGTTGTAGAACATATAAGACCACCTTCACATTTACAATTTATGGCACGGTTCCAAATAACAATCAAGCAAGTGAAGTAGCCCAGACCTGAAAAGCTGTGAAGTATAGTTATGATCTGCACTAAATCTCGACATTGAGTCCAAAAAACAACATTATAATGAGTATCTGGCGGTCTTGGAAGAAAACCGTAGCTAAACACTAGCTCCAACTTCAAAAACAACAACAAACTTGCTCCAAATCAATAGTCAATGACATGAAACAATGTTGGTGACACATTAAACTTAGAAAATTGAGGAAACAATGAAAGCCTTACATCCATCACAAAAATGTGCAAGCAAAAGAGTGAGGGAGATAAAAAAACGCAACTGGTGTAATCCAAAATAGAGCAAGAAATCTCAATATGATAGATCGAAGAAGAAATCGAACAAAGGTGACACCAAATATTTTCTAAAAATGGATTGATCGATAATGTGAATCAATCCAGAAAGAGAAACGAATTTTATTGATGATATGAATCGATCCGAAAATCAAAGACAAATTCGACCTACGATGAGAATCAATACGTACAAAAGAGATTTGAAATTAATTTATAGTGAGAATCAATCCAAAATAGTAAAAAAAACTAGGGGAAAAATCTATCAAAATGATCGAAGCAAGAAAAAAAAGGAAAAAATTTGATTCAGATTTTGAAAAAATTGAAGAAATTAATGCTGAAGATGAACATAACAGTAAAACGAGATGAAATAGTGTGAGAAATGAAGAACAAACAAGATGAAGATGAAATCAACAAAAAACGAAGAAGCGAAAAAAGATTAATGAAACGAAGATGAAGACGAGAAACAAACCGATCAAAATAATGAAGATTGATCGGAGAAGATGATTCAAGCTTGAATCAAAGAAAAATTGAGCAAAATCATATTAACAATGGAGGAAGAAGTGAATGAAGCTTAGGGATTTGCTATGATACCATTTCAGATTTATGATTTTGTTATAGAAAGCTTCGTTAAATGTATAGTAAAGAAGGAAGTTCAATTTAAATACATCAATCTAAACCAAGAAAAATGGTAAACAAAAAATAAATCGAGTCTGCACATTCTGATATTTCACGAAAACGAAAAACTCTTTATACAGATTTGTTTTTTGGAACCACATATTTATTTTATGGACTACAAATTTATTGACATTTACGAACTCACATATTCTTTAATTCGTCACATATTTGTTTTCTCCCACAATTTTTCTTCATAGTTGCTACAAAGTTTTAAATCTCTCACGGAGTTTTCGCTAAAATAGATTTTTTTGACGTTACTACAAACTTAAGTATTCGCCATATATTTTTTGTTCAATAACCACATATTTGTTTGAGCACCAAAAAGTTTTCATGACATATTTGCTTTTTGTTTGAAATGTTTTCCGAAAACGACACCACAAATTTTTTTTCCGTTTAAAAAGTTTGTAGTTTGGCTACAAATTTTTTCCGAAAAAGTTAATTACTAGACTAACATCATGTATTGACATATTTATTTTATTTGGCTACAGATTTTAAAGGGCCACATATTTATATTATTATACTACATATTTTCTCTTATGATGATGCCATATATTTTTCTCTGACTAGAATAGTGCAAACGCTTATTGTCGTAACTACAAATTTGTTCTACAAATTTTTTAATGCTAGGGCTTGTTCTTTTCCTCATTCGGATGATCCATCTGGATGTGTCTGTGTTTTGTTGTTCGTTTAGTGCATAATTTAGCATCATTCGGATGGATCATCCAAATGGATCACCTGAATGACTTTGTAAAATACACACAAACTTTTAAAAAATTCGGATGATACTAATCGGATCATCTGAATGGAGATGATCCATCCAAAAACATAAAAGACTAAAATATCCCTAAGAATAATGAAAAATTAGAGTCAAACCTTAAATCACATACCCAGAATTACATTCTTCAACCAAAAACGCAAAATCATATTTTTCCGTAAAAAATCACATTTTCTCGCCAAAACCGTAAAATCACATTTTTCTGCCAAAACCGCAAAATAATTGCAACCAAAACCGCAATATCACATTTTTTCGTCAAAACCGTAAAATCGCATTTTTCCGCCAAAACCGCAAAATTACATTTTTCCGCCAAAACCGCAAAATCACATTTTTCCCTCCAAAACCGCAAAATCACTTTTTCCCGCCAAAAGAGAAAAATCACATTTTACCGTCTAAACCGCAAATCACGTTTTCCCGCCAAAACCGCAAAATCACGTTTACTGCCAAAACCGTAAAATTACATTTTGTAGCTAAAACCGCAAAATCACACTTTCCCGCCAAAACCGCAAAATCACTTTTTTCGCCAAAACCACAATATCACTTTTTCCACCCAAAACCGCAAAGTCACATTTTTCCGCTTAAACCGCAAAATCACATTTTTCCGTCAAAATTGCAAAATCATGTTTTCTGCCAAAACCGTAAAATTACATTTTCCTGCCAAAACCGTAAAATCACATTTTTCCGTCAAAACAGTAAATCGTATTTTCCCGCCAAAACCGCAAAAATCACATTCTCTCGCCAAAACCGTAAAATCGCATTTTCCCACCAAAACCGCAAATTACATTTTCCCGCCAAAACCCAAAATCACATTTTTCTCTTAAATCACAATATCATATTTCCCGCCAAAACCACAAAATCATATTTTCCCGCCTAAACCGTAATATCGTATTTTCCTGCCAAAACCGCAAAATCACATTTTTCAGTCAAAACCGCAACATTACATTTTGCCACTACAACCGTAAATCACATTTTTCTGCCAAAACCAGAGAATTACCCTTTTCTGCAAAAAACACAAAATCGTATTTTCGGGTCAAAAACGCAAATAACATTTTCCCACCAACACCGTGAAATAAAAGTATATGTCATTCATCCTATTAAAAACTAAAAAAAAGAAGTTATATTAAAATAAGGGTATTTTAGTCTTTTTATTATTTCAATCCTTCAGATGATCCATCTGGATGAGCAAACAAACAGAGCATCCAGATGAATCATCCAATTGAATCATCCAGATGAGTGGACAAAAAATGAAAACGAACATCATGCAGATGATCCATCCAGATTAATCATCTGGATGGATCATCTGGATGAACTTACTGAATGAGAAAACGAACGGGGTCTTACTAATTACAAATTTTCGAGATTTTTTATAGAGTTGCTACATATTTGTTTGGTAAAATACTAAATTAAACACATGAAAAAGTTGAAACTATAAAAAAAATAACAAAAACTTTATGGCAAAAACTATCATCTTTGTACTTATTAATTTTATAAATCTACATATGAGTCCATGTAAAAGCTTATTTGATTTATCTAACACTAGTAATGACATCATTGGATAATCAAATATCATATAACACTATGAGTTGTGTGAATTAGTGACATGAAAGTCATTTGCTTTGTGGTGGATTATTATTATTGTGTGGTGGCGATCATGACTCACCTATAAAAGAATGACGAAATGGTTCTATACCACTTCTTCAAAGTTCAAGTTAGTAAAAATCAATTATTTATCAAAGTTTTCCGAGTTATAATACAAAATTTGTTATTTTTATTTACAAACAATAGACCACATACATGAATTTAACATCATGAGAAAATATGTGATAACTGTCAAAAAACATGCGTTTGATCTACAATAATTGTAAAAAAAAATAACAATAACTAAATAAAAGTACGAAATTTAAAATAAATTTGCAACAACAATAAAACAAATATGTAACAACTACAAAATAAATTTATAGTAACTGTAAAATAAATATGTAATTGCTTAACATAATTTCAAATAATAGTAAAATATATATGCAACAATAATCAAACAAAATTGTAACAAGTGTAAAATAAATCTGCACTATCAGTAAAACAAATATATAGTAATTGTAAAACAAATTTGTAACTATTGTAATAAATTTGTAACAACAGTAAAATAAATCTTTAGTAAAAGTAGAACAAATCTGTAGCAACTATGAAAACAAATATGTGAATTCGTAATGAAAGACATTTTTGTAATTTTTAAACGCGGTGCTATACCTAACTGAGCTATAGCCCTTGTGTTTGTGATACATATTTTATTTTATCATGTAGATAATTTCTTGTTAAGATTAATATTACATGGTCGAACATGATATCTCTTTAATCTCGTTCTTTATTGGTATTGCTTAGAAATAATATTGGATTTATAATCCTATCGATGCGATAGGTATCTCTTTGCCTTCTCTTTACGATGATAAATAACCTACTTAACTCAGTAGTTAGAGTATTGCTTTCATACGGCAGGAGTCATTGGTTCAAATCCAATAGTAGGTATAGCTTATTAGACACCATGATCCATTCGTCTTCTACCTTCAGTAGTGAAACCGAAACCCTAGTCGTCGTCGTCTGCGAATTTTTGAAACAAATATGTAGCAAAGGAGAAGAAATCTGTAGCAAAGGAGAAACATATCTGAAGAAAATATATCTTGATTGGAAGACAAATCGACTATTATTCGATCCACGATAAATTGGCAGAGAAGATGAGACGCAACGGTGGAAGATCCACGAACTGACGGTGGAAGAGCATATAGAGATTACCCAAAACCGTGACGGAAGGTTGGAGACTGCGGCGAAGGAGACACGATTCGGAAGTTGAAGAGACTGCGACACGACGGAGAAGATGCGGAGACTGTGAATGTGACGTGACGGAGACTGTGACGCGGGGAATGGGAATAGACTTATGTGGAGACGCGACTGGAAAGAAACGGAGGAGGAGAGGAGACATTTCAATTTTTTATATCGATATGTGTTTTTGTTTTCTAGAGATTTACTAAAAGATTTAAATGATTTTGTTAATGGAAAATTAGTTATTTGATTTAATCTGAATAAATTAAATCAAAATAGCATTATTGAAATAGTGATGAACATTTAGGTTTAATGGTCATTTGTAAAAATATTAGAGTTAGTTTAGTAAATAGGTGTTAGGTGTTAGTATAGTAATAAACATGTTTTCCAGAATTAGTTTAGGTATTTTTTTCAAAGAGATATGTAGTTATGGTAACTCTTTTGGATGGAAATAAATGAGGTGATTAGGTGAAGAAGTGTAATACAAATGTTTATAGGAGAGTGAGAAAGATTGAAAAGAATTTTACATGAAACCAATGATTGGATCCCCTCCCCTTTTTCCAAGTCTTTGATCCTTTCTCATTAATTTCAAATCTTCTTACTGTTTGGTAGATTGACACACACCCTAATTGATACACATGTATCTATCATGTAAGAAATACTTGTGGTAATGCACATTTAAAATTTGGAGTTAAACAAATCTGAGATGGCTTAACATCAACAAAAACTTGGATATTCATCAAGCCGAACTCATAAGAGACCTTTCTTTTAGTGAAAAGTCCTCACTGTTTTTCACAACCAAATGATTAAAGAGAAAATTAGAAAAATGAGACATTTTGAACTTGGATTTATCTAAATAGGATTTTTTCTAAAATTTTTGTCCCATTAGGATTTAAATTAATGTAAAAATCTGATTAACCCTTAAAATAAACTAAATATGACTTAATTAAAATATAAAATAATTAGTAATTGTTTTGTTAATATAAATTTACAAAAAAAGTGAGTAAAAAAAGAAAGGTAAAGTTTGACAAAAATAAAAAACATCGAAGTAAAAAAAAAAGAAGTAAAGTTTTCGCCGTCCAGCTTCATCATTCATCAATGGCGATTTCTTCATCATCTTCTTCTTCTTCTTCTTACGACAGTTAAATCCTTGTCTTCCTTCTCTGTTTTTTTCTTTTCTTTTTCTTCTTCTATGTTACAATTTCTTCAACATCATTTGTCTTCTTCGTCGTCTTCTCTTGTCGGCGCTTCTCCAACTCCGTCGTCTTCTCTTTTCATTTGTTGTTCAGCGTCTTATCCTCTTCGTCATCAATTACTTCAAAATCGTAGAAGGTATATGTTCATCCGCTAGATTCTTAAAACCCTAATTTTGATGCATAAATTTCTTTGTGTTCTTAAACTTCTCAATGCTAAGATTTTAGGTTTCTACTTGATCTACTAGATGTTGAAGGTCTGAAACGCAAACTCGCATCAAAGCTTTCGATTGAAGAAAAATTCATTTTTCCTGGTTTGTAGGTAGGATTTATGGATGGTTTGTCTTTAGTGTTATGTTTTGATTATTGTTCGTTTGAGAATTGTTTGTGCTATAGATAGGAGAAGGTACTAGGAGGTGGTGGAGACCTAACTTTGACACATTGATGTATCCTTTCTTGCCACCCAATGTGAATCATCCAAAGGTTAGTAGTTAGTTCCATGGTATTAAACATTTGAACTTTTGAAGCTTCGTACATATGCTTAAAGGTCTCGTCTTTTTTGTTTAGGAATGTACAAAGCTTTTTCTTGTGAGACTACAGGTAAATCAACAGTTTTTCATGCCTAAAAACTTTAAACTCCTTGGTGCCAAATCCATGAAAACGAGAAGGTATGTATTTTCTTACTTGCAATTTCCTTACCTCATTGTGGTGCTCCCGGTTTTCTCTTGAGCCTATATCCAATCTCGAGTTATGAACCATAAATATGACATTTTTCATTCATGCATCGCAGACTTATGGGCCAATCATATCACAAATCCCGAAGCTTCTTTCGAAATTCTCCTTCAACATGATAGAGAACTGAAGAAACCTTGCGAGCAATGCGTCTAATTGATCTCGCAACTGTGATGCGATCATATTGCTGGTAAAATCTTTTCTTTATGGAGCTTATGTGACTAATATGTGAATGTGGTAAAAGAGTTTGTGCCTTGTTAGATATGAAAGTTGTTGGAACAAAGCTTGTTGTTGCTGTTTAGGGAGTGTACTGTTGTAGACATGATAGTATATTTATTAGCCGATTTTTTAACTTACTGTATGATTATTTAATGTTTGATTGAATTTCTTCATGTATAAATATTATACGGTTTTGCTATATCAAATATGAATTAAAAACATTAATAAGTAGCAAGCAACAATGGTATCATAAAATAATACGTTAAAAAAAAAATTCAGAGAAGGAAAAAAAAAAAAAAAAGAGGTCGTCGTCTTTTTGTGTCTTCGGCGGGTTCGCGCCGCCGTGAGTTTTAGATCTAGGTTGTTTATACTCGGTTTTAATGGATCTCTGTGTATTAGATCTGGAAATTTTGGTTAGAGCCTCCTTGATCCGAACGGTTCTTCGGGGTGGGGGTAGAGCGCCGGTAGATTTTCTGAAGCCGGAGCCGCGGCGAGAAGGTGATGGAGGTCTTGTAAGCTGGGTTCTCGGCGAGGCGGATGTGGGATTGGAGAGCCTGGCTCTGGACAGTTCGTGTTCTTGTGCCTTTGTAGGTGATATCCCGATCTCGGCGCGTGCTCTATATCTCGACTCAGTCCTCGTTCGGTTGATTGGGTTCGGTTCTCTTTCTTTGGTTATGCTTTTGGCATAGAATCTGACTTTGAACATTCATAGGATTAGGTACATTAAGGGAGCTTTTGTTTCTCTTGAGATGAGTTGAGATTGTGTGCGGTTTGTTGGATATATGCTTCGTAATCTCTTGGTTCGTTGGCTCCTTTTTTGGTTGTGTCGTTCTGTGTTCGGTTAAGAGTTATGCGGTTTGTGCGAGAGGTGTGCTCGCCCTACTAGCTAGAAGCTACGGGATTGCTAGACGATTCCGGATTCTCAGTAAGGGCGTGTGTAGAGCATCTTGTCTGTGGTTGTTGGTAGCTAAAATTGGTGCTTCTAAGAAGTGCTTTCTTCCTCGGCCTGGGTGATTATCTTCAGGTTTCTCGTGGCTCTTCAGTTGCAGAGCAATATAATGAGTTCCAGTCGCGTTTCACCCTTCAATAATTTTGACTTGTCTTGCTCAGCTCCACTACTCCTCCAATCGAGTCCGCTTGACTTTTAATTCGGACTTATATTTCTTATTCGTGATTGTTCATCGTCTAGAGTCTTTGCCTGTTATATTGTCGGATAATCTTTATCTTTGTAGTTTGGCTCCGGGAGTCTTTTATAGACTCGCTGGCTTATGGCTCCGGGAAGATATAGTTCTTCGCCGGCTTAAGTTTGTAAACTTGGCTTAAATTTGGTAGTAAATTTATCTTTCAGATGGAAAAAAAAAAGCAAGCAACAATGGTATTTGATAAAAAAAAAATGAATGCTCCATTTATTTCATGAACTTCGTCATCCTCAACATAACTTGAATCACATGGTACCTTATTCAAATCAATATTGACTCGTTATCGGAGAACGTGACATACAAGCATGTAGACAATCCTTTCTTCACATACCCCACAAAATTAGATATTTGTCTATCGGAGGATTCTCTCTTTGATTCACCATCTCATAGCTCTCCAACAAAGTAGTAGCTTTCAAAGTTACCATTCGACCACGCCGTTCTTTGTCAACCACGAAACTCCATTGATCACTGCAACTAGATATTCATTCACCAGATTTAACATAGATTAGAACCATGTTAAAAGGATGATGAAGAAATCAAAAATGAAAAACGTGTTATCGTGGGAGAGAGACGATATAATTGAAGAAATATGGTTGGAGAAGATATTCTTTTAGATTTAGGTATATTAAACATAGATTTAGAAAATTAAATGATAAAATAGAAATATTACAATATGGAAATTTCATTTTTTTCGTTATCTAGGTAGAATACGTTTCCTAAATTGGGCAGAACAATGTTTAGTGGGTAGAAAATCTAATCTGCATAATGCATCACATTTAGTAAAAGCCAGAATACGTATTAACCTATGAGGTATATAGATTTAGATTTAGGTATATTAAACATAGATTTAGGTATATTAAATGATAAAATAGAAATATTACAATATGGAAATTTCATTTTTTTCGCTATCTAGGTAGAATACGTTTCCTAAATAGAGTAGAACAATGTTTAGTGGGTAGAAAATCTAATCTGCATAATGCGTCACATTTAGTAAAAGCCAGAATACGTATTAACCTATGAGGTAGACCAAAGAGTCATCAGTAGAATATATATTCTAGCGTTTGGTAGACCAACGACATATGACTAGAATACCATCAAACGTATTCTACCGAAATTAGAATTTTTTTTTTTTGTGCACCAACCGAAATTAGAATATATAAGAAACTTTTGTTAACGTTATATACCAAAGGTAGATCATTGTATAATACTTAGTATACAATTTCTAAACTAAGTAGATGATCAGAATGAGTATTCTGTGCTTAGCTAGTATATTAAATAAAATATGATTTACCTATTTATTTTTTATGAAAAAAAATACAAAAGTAGTCTTACTTATGTTTCTAATAATTTACATATTTTTAAAATTTTTTTAAATTTAAATTACTAATTTTTTTTTTATTTTGTAAAGGTATAAAATGTCAAAAATGACCAAAATTACCGAAAGTCCTATTTGGACAAATCCAAGTTGAAAGTGTCCCATTTTTCTAATTCTCTGGATTAAATGCTTTCTACTTCCAACAAAGCAAATTTAGAAAAAATTTCAACATAGTAAAAATTTAAAACATTGACGTCTACATATGCTCTTGTTTAAAATAATATTTAATTAAATTAATACTTGTATTACTTTTAGGTCAAACAGATTCGAAGTATTTGTTATAGTATTAAGTTGAGAATGAAAACTTACTTGGACAAAAATTTCTCTCACAAAATATATAACTAAGAAGTGAGAACAGATACACGAGAGATTATAATAATACCTACCACCAGTTGATCAGGAACTGGATTTGAAAAGTGTTCTCACTTGCCTACGCCACTTTGTTTAGGAACTCAGATGCCTGAAAGACACGAGCAGTATTATCAACAGACACCGAAACAATGAAGTCCGTGTTGGAGGAGACTGAGATGGCCTGGACCGCATCTCGGTGACCATGGAATGTATGCACACAGCTGCCTAATAAGCTGTCCCAAACGCTCACTGTACCATCTGCACAGCCCGTGGCTAAGTACTTGGTGGTTCCTATCCAAGTTAGGCATGTCACACCTTCCTGTATTTCAAAGGAGACAGAATAAGGGATTGCTATTTTCATTTACAATCTCTGTTTTGATTCCATCTCATCAGTGAAACTACAATGTTTATACCGTGTGGTCGCAGCTGAACCTGGGAGTTGAATGCTGCAGATCCCAGATTATAAGCTTCTTGTCCATTCCACCTGTTGCAGCCAAAGGGATAGTTGCCGAGCTTGGTGAAAACTTCACACACTCAACAGAATCTGTATGAGAAGCCAGATAGCTCACAACCTGTTGGTATAGGATTATGCAACAGTTAGTTGCTGTGTCACCATTTTACTCCAAGAAAATGCCACATCAATAGACGATATAAATAGATTCTTTTACTTTTGAGAAATAACAGGTGTTAAATGGAAACGAATTAAGTTATATGATTAATATACAACATAAACCAATCCTGTGAAGAGCTTGGTAACAGCAGTAAAGTATAGAGTGCAAACCTTTCCCGTGACAATATTCACAATGTGAACAGAACCATCTTTTGAGCCGCTGATAGCAAGACTTGAGTTCGAGTTAATGTCTAAGCATGTCAATCCTTCCGTATGAAAAGGATGACCTACACAATATCAAAAGAATAGTGTTTGTCACCAGTGTCATAAAAAGGCAAAATATTTTGTGTGCCATTCAAGTAAAAAAGTAAAACATGAGAAGCAAAAGAGGGAGTGAGTTTTGTTTACCTTTAACCACATGAATGCTTTCACAAGTTTTCGGGTTCCAAACTATCAGGCTTGCATCATCAGAGCCAGTACAAATTAGTTTACCTAGATTATCCACACACACAATAAAACATTAAATGAAAATAGGCAAGACTTATTGACAAGTCCATAGAGCGTACTAGGCAAAAGCTTCGATTTGATACCGTCAGGAGTGAAGTCACCGCAAGTCACATTCAGATTATGCCCGGAAAACATATTAAGATAGGCTCCTTTATCAGCATTCCACATCCATAGAGAACAATCTTCTGATCCAGCCAACACAATGTGTCCTCTCGGATGCCACCTCACCCACTGAAAAAATCACATCATAAAGTAACAGACATTGACTAGCAGATATTGATAATAAGGAGATGAGATGAGTTTATGATTGCTTCTACACTCACTCACAGTATGAGATTTTTTTTGTTTATCATCAAGCACAAGTTTTCAATACCTCGATTCCACCACCTGGACCGTCTAAAACACATTTCAAAGTTCCTGATGAAGCATCAAAGATCTGAACGACACCATCCAATCCTCCAGATGCAACTAATTGACCATCATAGCTAAAAGCTAAAGAAGACACAGAGTCCTTATGACCTGGAAGCTCAGATGCCCAATCTCCATTGCCAATCTTCCAGAGAAAGCCTTTATCATCACCACCTCCAGTTGCAACAAGGGTGGGATCTGTTGGGCTACAAGCCAATGCATAAAGCTCACCTGTAATGATAAAACTCTTATTAGGTCATCAAAAAATCTGGGATTCAAATACACTATAAGGCGTTTACCTTTGTGACCGGTGAATGTGTGAATGGAGTCATCGTTTTCATCTGCAATTGAAATATGGTTAGAATTAAGAGCCATAAACTATGAAATTTTATGGAAACACAAGACAAGTGATGGATGAGTCGGTACCAAATTCTTCAACATCATCATCGTCGTCGTCATCATCTGCGTCAGGAAGATCTGAATCGACAACAACAGGAGAGTTACACAATTGTACGTACGATAAGAAGGTGACGATTGAAGAACAGAGAGATAGAGGAAAAAACCTTCTCCGTCGACATCGATTTCATGAATGATATCGGATTCACCAAGGAAAACCTCTCCATCTTCGTCTTCTTCAACAGCAGAGTTATTCATTTCTGTACTACTCATCTTCTGCGGCGGAGGCGGAGAGAGAGGCAAGTGTGAACGAATGTGTCACGGCGTTGGAACGCGAAGATACCAACTACNGAAAAAAAAAAAAAAAAAAAAAAAAAACCCCTTCTTTTGTTTTTTTTTTCTCTTTTCACAAATCGGCGCAACGACGTCGTGCTAACTAGAGAAAACTTTGGATCGTATCATATTTGTGGAGGATGTTTGAAGGTTGTCACTAATTTTATTTAGGCAATTTTTCTAGATGTCAGGTTTACTTTTGTTTGGTATTTGATAGGCTTTTTTTTAATATATGAATAGAATTTAAATTTGGGAAACTTTGTTTCAGATGGGTGATATACATCTTTGGGATCAAAATTTTTTCTCCACTAATATCATTTCCTGTTATGATTCTACCTTCTATAATATGACGTGCTAGCTGAGTAACGATTAGCCTAGTACCATTACATAACCCATTTTTAGCGTCAATGTTACAAAGACACATGATAGGAGCACCAACTTTTAACTTCAAGCAATGCCTAGGGAGTCCACCGACTTTGACACTATTCAAAACCTCTATAGGATAATTGGACGCTTCATCTGTGCTTTCATTCGTGTTAATATCTGATGGAGTAATGCTATCATAACTAAGATAAGTCTTTTCTTGACCTGACATCAGAATATGTCAATAATTTTTCTTAGATACATGTTTATAGAATCAAAACAATAGTTATGCAACACATGGATTCTAATAAAAATAATGTTACCTGACAATTGGGATAACATGTAATCATTTATTCTATCAACTTCATCATTTGTAGGAGTAAGAATTGTTTTGTGTCTATACAATTCATTATCTTGGGACGTCTGAAAAGATTCGCCATAAACTTCTTTCGCAATAGTTTGTATAGGATCTTCTCCAATCTCCTTTATTAGTAAATTTGTTGGGATATCCATCTCAACTTGACCGCTATTTGGCAAATTTATTTTTCCATCTCCAACATTCTGTATCCATTTTGAGAAAGATTCAAGCTCTTTTGATGCCTCATCACTAAGGCCTACAAACAG
The DNA here is from genome assembly GCA_900406275.1 of Anastatica hierochuntica. NCBI lineage: Eukaryota > Viridiplantae > Streptophyta > Magnoliopsida > Brassicales > Brassicaceae > Anastatica > Anastatica hierochuntica. The sequence continues at coordinate 8,371 of OVAN01005287.1, read as the reverse complement.
TCTCTTGTTAGCTTCAAAACCTTACAATGCTCCCAAAGGTATGACGAATTTAGAGCCGCCAATACAGTTTCTACTCTACCTCCTCCAGGAATCACCGGTAAAATTTTTCTGAAATCACCGCAAAACACGACAACCTAGCCTCCAAAAGGTTTGTCATCAAGAGTTCTAATAATATCACGCATGCTGCGATCCAGAGTCTCGAAGCAATGTCTGCTTATTATAGGCGCTTCATCCCATACTATTAATTTTGCCTCTTTAACCAATTATGCACGATCTGATCTTGGATTCATTTTCTTTCAAGTAGTAAAATCGTCTGCATCAATCGGAATACCAAATCTTGAATGTGCAGTTCTTCCTCCTTCTAACAGCAATGCAACAATTCCACTGGATGCAGTATTGAGAACAATGAGACCTCTAGATCAAATGGCTGTTGAGAGTGCTCTGTATAAGAATATTTTTGCGGTACCTCCAAAACCATAAAGGATAAACACACCACATCTGTTATTCAATGTTGCATCCAAAATCTGGTTGTAAGCTCCATGTTGCTCATCTGTCATCATCTCAAGAAGTCTTTTATTTTCTTTTAACTGATCTTCCCGAACATAATTGAGTTCATCATCAATAAGACGATTTCCATTGTACTCGCCAAAATCATCAGACTTTGGCATGAGGTCCCATTTTCCTAGCGTACGGCCATTGCTAAGCAAAGTATATTCAATTTCAGTAAGAGCAATGCTTGTAATCTGATCCTTTGTCAAGTTCATTTTTGTATGACGATTCAATTAATTAATTGCTATTTTAAAGGTTTTATTTTAATACTTAAATGAAAGATAAATGAAAGCGTGTTTACCAGGCCGGTTGAGTTCTCTCCGCATATTGTAAAGGATATCTTCAGTAAGATATTCCCAAGTAGCATCCCACACAACATGAGGTTGAGATAAGCATCCAGCCAATAGCATGATAGCATAAAACTTTCGTGTATATCTGCCGGAAAAAAATAAACTGCTTCTTTTATACCTTCAATGTATTCCTTGTCATCATTCATCAACCCCAACGCATAACATGCATCTCTGAATGTATCGTAAAATATGCCTTCAACTCTCTTAATTACCTCAAACGATATCGGGCCTCTTACCCAATTAAGTAATACTCGCAGGAAATAAAGTTCATCACATGATGAATGGATATGCGCAATCCTCCCTATTGCAAATCCTTGCTTTCGTAGTTTACATTCTCTAATAGATGTTTTCCACACAAAACGGTTAGGAAACTCATAATATGTCAGCTCTTTTGCCTCTGATATTTTTTACATGTTTCCATCCAAGATAGAAACATTGACAGGTTGATCGTCTTTTTGTTGAGCACACTCTCAATAGGTTCGTCCTCATCGTCAAACATCATTTGTTGTTCTGGTAGATGAAATTTAAGTTTCTCAACAGAAGTAGTACGAAAGTGGATAGCAAATGCAAGAATTAGCCAAGTGGACTCGCATGCAGAAATATATCTAATTAAGAAAATAATGAACAAATGCAGGTATTACATAACTTAAGCAATCATATATATTTTAAACTTGTAAATGATGAGGTTATTAATGATAAAAAATACCCGCAGTCAAAATATGTCTTGATTTCGTCAATAACTCCATCCTCATCTTCCTTGTCCATCGCAACTGAAACGTAATTTGGCCCTTTATGGATATATTTGAAAAGATACTTAACAGTACGTGTCTGGATGCACCATTCAATATTCATATGGGCTCGGTAGCGAAGCATGAGGTCTCCGTTGTACGATACAACATATCTGTTGTCTAATTTGAAATTGTTCTTCTCAATAGACCTCCCATCAATCCAGCGCATGTAAGAAGGAAATCTGTTTGCGTCAATCGTTGTTCTAACGTTGGGATGCTTGGGAAACTTTTTTGAACACTTTCTGTTCACCATACATACATTATCCTTTTTTTGTTGGGCCGCAAGGTCCATGCATCATACACTCCTCAAGAACCTCGTATAAGTCTGAGTCTATTGCCTTGTATGGAATTTTAGCAGATATAATCTTGTCAATATCATCTGCAGTTGGAAATTTAGAATTTTTATCCATGAAGAGTAAGATATGAGCATGCGACATTCCTCTTTTCTGAAACTCAATTATGTACATAGCTGCATTAGAGTTAAAAGAGATAAATTAATATATATATATATATATATATATATGAAGTAAGCAAATCTATGTATATATACACTCAAAAATAAAAATAGCGGATCCAAATATGGGTTTTATCAATTTAAACGAAAATTAGTTCGACAATTATTTTTTGACGAAAAATTATTAGAAAATTTACCTGCAGAAATTTTTCCAAAACATGAACCTTTCTTTTTTGTCAACTCGGCGATAAGATCATCAAGCTTCATCTTGAAAACTCTACATAATATGTCAGATTTATCCTCTGTTGTAAGATTATATTTTTTCAAATACCTCGTTATCTCGGGCCATTTAGGATTGCAGGTGAAAGTGATGAATAGATCCAGAAATCCAAAGTACTTGCATAGAGCCATCACATCAAGGTAGTGTTGGTTCATATACCTCTTTCCTCTGACGAAAGAAGCTGGAATATATATTTGATTCCCTTGCTCTTTCATCTTGGCTCCACCCTTAGCAACTGCTCTTTGGATTGCATCATAGTTATCTGATCGGAGTTTTTTCTGATTGTGCCACAAAAAACGCAATCTGCTTAATTCTATCATAGTGTATGCGTTGACAAGTAACTGATGAAACAATCTTTCTGATGTTGTAATTATTGGTGATTAGTTGTTTCTCTCTAGAATATGAAACGCAAAAAATTCACGCATTGCTACCGACTTGCGTTCATGGCAGCAGTGTCTTCGAAACCAATAGGAATGTTTAATCGGAAGCCATCCTCTCCGTACGGAAACAACAATGGGTATTGCAATGGCAAATAAGCTGGGTGTAACTCACTTATCCTTTGAAGCTTTCCACCTGTGCTCTCGAGAACAATATCACGTGTCTCCATATTTAAAGCAAAATCTCATGGTATTAAAGCAGCCACCTCATTCGTAGTCGAAAGATTATGTGTTCGCGCATCAGATTGTCGTTTTTCAATTAATATCATCCTACAACCGGTTGAACCTTAGACGTCAAATCTATCCCTTACTTGTCTAAAAGCTTTGACATGAGGATTACATTGGTCTAACATGTTTTTCATAATATGAACAATTCTTTCTCTTAGTTTCTCTGCGTCGGCACAGTCAGACCTATAAAAAGACGAAGTGCAACTATTAATATTTGTGTTAAGGTAATGAATTAATTGAATACAATCAAAATTCAAAAAAGTTCTGAAAATACCCGACATAAGCTTTGATTTTGTTCCAAATCTCATTAATGGTGTCAATGATATAGAGCTGCAAAAATTTTGGACTTTCTCCTGGCTACGGGAATATATCGCCAATTCGATGATAATTTTCACCAGACATTCGGAAAACGAATGGTCCACGACCATTGTTAATGGAATGATTTATCTTTACTCCGAGAGATGTGAAAGAGAAAATCATATTGTAAGCTCGTATGAATTCTCAAAAATGTTTGTTTAGGTCATCACCTTTTCACAACAAAGTCATAAGTTCCATTGGTAGATTTTTGAGGAGGGTAAGCACCAACTTACCATGCTTACAACACATAGTAAATATTGGATTGACAGTACGACGATTTTCCTTTATTCGTTCATCATACCACATATAAGCTGTTCAAGACGTACAATTATACACGGGATCTCTATCATCGAAATAACTTGTATGTGAGATTGTAGTCAAAATAAAAGTGAGATTACTGTTACACTATTCTGTAGGTGTAATATATTAATTTAACATAAATTTTGTTAAACTTTACCATTTCTTTGTATCCCGATGATAACAATCGAAGTAATCAGAATATTAGCTTGTTGTGGATTTTTTTTTCTTGTTTGATTATCTGAAATTTCTCCATGTTTATATACATCGCAATCGAGTCTGTATTCTTCATCTTCCTCTTCTTCAGACTCACTTTCCATAGCATATCTATTATTATAAGCTACGTAAAAATGTATTATTTTTTTGTTAGAAATTTATATCATAAAAAGAATGGTGCGTTATAATATTGTATATATTTTCCGGGTGTAGTTATGTAATTTTATTACCTTCCGGATGAGGTTCAACTACGAATCTAGGGGCAACCGAGTGATTTGGTGTGCGCTTTTTGATTGGTAATTTAAATAAATTAAGATTTTTTTTATAATTGCGAATATGTAAATCGAAATAAAGGTAAAACTTATGAGTGTAAATATAATTTTAATATTTAACTTTAAAATAAGTAAACATAAAAGTGTAATCATAATGTTCCTAATACCTCGTCCAAAAACTTAAGAAACATATTTGTTGTTTGTAGTATTAATTTGGACATCAATATTTTGATTATTTTCGTACAATATCAACATGTTAGACTAAAAAAATATCACTGTTCTCATTCAAACATAATTTATAGTTTGTTATTTTGTTTAAATAAATCAACAACTAATGTAACAAAATATTGCTTGTTGCAAATGCTAATTATAACTAATAAACTAAATGAATAACAATCTAATTGTCTACGTTGGATTTTTTTCAACCTTTTGTTGTCTTGTTGGTTTATGATCATGAGATTCAAAATACATGAGTTTTTAGTCCTATTTAACAAAAGTTTCATGAAAATATTAACAAATCACCTAAAATTTGAACATGCTTCTAATTACCATTGTTTGTAATGATAAACTTTAGGAATTATAGGATTTAGCATAATATGAAATCCTTTAAAATTTTCCTCAAAAAGTACATTAGTTATTAACTATATAAAAAACGTCAATGACCTCAAAAAAATATATAGTTTTTTTCCTTTCCAATCATAAATCCTACCAAGTCTAATGACAACTACCAGAAAATCAATGATGTACCTCACATATGCATCAAAAAAATTCTTGCGCTTGATCATCGAACAAGATACAATGAATTATTACATCTCTTAAAGTTTAAATGATCACACAAAAAAATCATCTATTAGAGATTAGCAATTAAAGTATCTTGACAATATTAAATCATCATTTAATTTTAAAAGTATAGATAAATATTAGAAAATTATATCACAACTTAAACTTACTTATAGTTTTTAATTTTGAATTAAAGTTGTCTCATGACCAAACACATATGATTTTTTAGTTTCCAAATGATTAATGCTGGTAACTAAACCAATTACATCTGGATTAGAAAGATAAAATTAGTTAGATATTATAATATTCGAACACTGAATCAGGAAATAATGTTTTAAATAAATATGCATAAACTAATTTATGAAAAAATAATATAGCAAATATTAAATTATTGTGTCACACTTACCAAATAATTATGATGTATCATATGTGACATCAAGGAGTTCATCAAAATCTACAAAATTAAAAAATGAGTTATTGTTCTCGATTGGAACTCTTACAGTTGAAATATCTTCTCTAAAAGATATTTTAAACTCATGTGAAGTTGTTCGATTATTTGGATATGCATCTATGATGTCAAATCCCTCCACTTGAATCCATCATTGACTAGCAACTATAATTGATATGAATTTTTGTATATATTTTGAGGGAACCGTTGCGTAAATTTTAGAACCCTGAAATTAAATTTATGAAAATTAATATTATTAACTATTAATATATATACAAAATATTAATAAGTAAACAAAAAAAAATGTAAACTATCCGAATTTTCTACGAAAATTCGCATTGCTTTAAGAGTTTATCAAATGTAAACGTAAATTTACCTTATTAAAATACATGTTATAATTATAATATGTCCAAGATGTATTTAGATACAACTATACCACGTATCAAATCAGATCAAGATAAAGTTATATATAAAAATATCAAAAATTCATAATACCTTTTGATAAGCTAAAATAGCCTCAATAGTTTCACCAGATGAAGAACATTGACGCAAAACACAAATTATTTTCACATTTACGCTCCAATTACTCTGTATGAATGGTTTGAGGTTATTGACGAAATCAATAATTAACGAAGACATGATTTTTTTAAATTTGGAACGTAGGTCCGAAAATCAAATATGCATTTTTGTTAGAATCACTCGTGTTAATACATCTAAATAATCTTGTTAATCAATGCAGATTAAATATTATGTCCTTATTTCGTTATTAATTTCCATTTTCCATATTTATTTGTCAAAATTAAAGTAAATTATCAATGTAGATGTATATTTCCTTTTTCGTCTATAAATTTCCATAATTAAATTTTAGTGTTAATAGACATTAAGGAAAATTTTAAAAATGACTATTTTACCCTTTTTTCAAACACTATTTGACTTTAAACTATTAATTTAACAATATAAGAAATTCTCTTTATTAATATAGTCTTTTTAAATAATTCAACGATATAAAAAGTTCCAGGAATATTATTTTAAATTATTTTGGGACTACTAATATTCTAAACACATAGAGACAATTTAAATTATTCAACAATATAAAAAATTCCATTTATTAATATAGTTCTTTTAAGTGATTCAATGGTATAAGAAATTCCAATAACTTTCTTTTTTCTCTAAATTTTATAAATTTTATATATTTATGGAGAAAATAAATTATTTAAAAGAAAATTCAATACTCGAAAAATTTAAATATGTATTTATAATAAAATTATTACCAGTAAATGTGTATACAAAAATGTATAATTATGGTATATTGTTTAGGTATACTTTTCATGTTTATTTTTATATATATAATTCTTGCGTTTGATCACTGAACAAGATAAAATGTATTTTTACATCTCTGAAAGTTTTAATAAATCATCTATTAGAGATTGTCAATGTAAGGTATCTTGACAATATTAAATATCAGAAAATTCGATAACAAATTAAACTTACTTATAGTTTTAAATTTTGAACTGAAGTTGTCTCATGACCAAACCGGGCGCATATGGTTTTTTAGTTTCCAAATGATTAATGCTGGTAACTAAACCATTTACATCTGGATTAGAAAGAATAACTCGGTTAGATATCATAATATTTAAAAAAATTACATCGAAAAATATTATTATAGTAAATAGTAAATTATTGTGTTATACTTACCAAATAATTCAGATGTATCAGACATCAAGGAGGTCATCAAAATCTACAAAATTAAAGAATGAGTTATTGTTCTCGATTGGAACTCTTACAACTGAAGTATCTTCTCTCAAATATATTTTAAGCTCATGTGAAGTTGTTCGATTACTTGGGTCTGCATCTATGACGTCAAATCCCTCCACTTGAATCCATCATTGATTAGCAACTATAACCGATATGAATTTTTGTATATATTTCGAGGGCACCGTTGCGTGTATTTAAGAACCCTGAAATAAAAGTTATGAAAGTTAGTATTATTAATAACTATAATATATATACAAAATATTAATAATTACAAAAAGAAGGGAAATGGAAAATATTTCGAAGTCTGTGTAAACATAATTTCGGTCAACACATTATTACTATTCTTTAGAATCGTCTAGCAAACCACACACATAATTTTGGGTGAGAATTATGTGTCTCGGTGAGAATTTTATGATTGTATTAATTATAATATGTCTCGGTGTCGATTTATAATTGTATTAATATTTGAAAAGATTGCAGTGAAAATTTATTATTGTTTAAATCAATATGTGATCATCACGCCAACTTCTTCATTTGTTATAGATTTGAAAGAATGAATGCAATATAGAGGTATATATAAAAATATCAAAAAAAAATAATACCTTTTGATCAGCTAAAATAGCTTCGAGAGTTTAACTGGATGAAGAAGATTGTCGCCAAACAAGAAATACTTTCACATTAAAGCTCCAATTACTCCGTATGAATGGTTTGAGATCCTCGACGTAATCAATAAATAATGAAGACATGATTTTTTTAAAAAAATATACAAGGTACATCTGAAATTTTATTATGCAATAGTCAAGTGAGAACCACCCATATTTATACTTCTAAATTAAACTTGTTAGGCAAGAAAAAATAAATATTATGTCCTTAATTATTTGGTTAGTAATTTCCATTTTTCATATTAAGTTGACCAAAATTAACGTAAATAATAATGGTAGGTAATTATTTCCTTATTCATATATAAATTTCCATAATTAAACGTTAAGGGAGATTTACAAAATTGAAATTCCATATTGGTAGACATAAAAAAATAATTGAATTTCAACCTTTATAAACAACTAGATAAATACTCGTGTGATACGCGAGTAAAAGTAAAATATTTAGTTTGTAAAATTAATAACATGCATAATTATAGTTCGTACATTTAGATTAAAATC
>OVAN01005286.1:0-23829 GCA_900406275.1 Anastatica hierochuntica | reverse complement strand
AACACATTTAATCCTTAACATATTTGACCCCACCTAATGATTCTTACATAGCTCACATCTCTCTGTCAACGAAACTCAAGCCCTCTCATCAACCTTCGATTTCGTGCTCTACTTGGAATCCAGGTCAAATTCCGGCGAGAGTGACCGGTATCAGTCCCAGAACATTCGCATTTTCATCTTCCTCTAATCGTGTCTTCTCTCATGAACCACCAGAATCTGAATCTCCATCCCTTGGAAAGGTTAGTCATCATTGTCACAATACATTTTTTCTTGGTTTTTTTCCCAGAAAAAATGTGGGAAAGTAGAGAGAAAAAGGTTCCACTTTTAAGTAACAAGATCACTAGAATCCTTTGTTTCCATGAGATTCTCTTACCAAAAATGTTTTAGAGCAAGCCCTCTGTTATCTGCGAACTCCAACCATTGATTTGACTGGTATTGATCGCTTGTTTCCCGTTCTAGTGAAACTTTTCTTATGTTTGCTTGATTCTGAAACATTGTGAAAGAAAGTGAAAATGTATGTATGAATTTAAAGTAAGTCCTGGATTCTTCTTATTTATATGTAAACTCAAACTAGAGTTTATCGTCTCAATTGCAGAAGAAGATGCGTGTGCTAGTAGAGGCAGGCGCTGAAGAAACCAAGGGTGGTACTAAAGTTTGTGTGGATGCAAAAGGACATAGGAATGGCATTAAACCATACGGTTCCAGGATTTGGAACAATCCCACTTAGTCCATACTACTTCTGGTCAAGGAAAGATGCTTGGGAAGAGCTCAAGGTTTTGTTAGAGAGCAAGCCTTGGATCTCTGAGCTTCATGGCGTCTTCCTACTTAACCAAGCTGCAGACATCATCAATCTATGGCAATCATGATTACATCTCAATCTCTTGTTAGTAGTTCTCTTTCAATATTCTTCTTCATACCAATCAGTAATCATGGCAATGGAAACAACTCAGCCAAACTGTTTACCATAGACATTAATGGTTAGCAACTTTACAAATTCTAAAGCTCTGTGTCTGTTCAATGGATCACCAAAAAGTTCATGTCCTGATAGATTTAATGTTCAAAGAGTGTACAAAACCAAGAACAGAGATTAGAAAAAAATCATCATTAAGAAACTCAATCAAAGTACTTAGACATTTGAATCCCTTTGTTGATCAACCCACATTTCTCATAGAACACTTTGTTCTCCAAACTACAATCGAGAATCGCCTTGTAACAACCCATCGATTTGCAATGATTCATTAGAAACTCAACCACTTTCTTCACCAGATGTTTCCCTCGAAACCTTGAATCCACAACAGATCTGAAATAGTTTTAAACATTTTAGGTTCAGGGATATTTTGAACAGATCTGAAACGTATCTGAAACTTCAAAAATCGTAAATGAATATGTAACGGTTCAAAAAACCGAAATACAAAAAAAAAACGGATCTGAAACGGAAACGAAAAGGAACCGAAACGGGTATTTTGGGTTCGGATCGGGATTTTTTAAACAGATCTGAAACGGATCCGAAACTTCAAAAATCGTAAATGAATATGTAACGGTTCCAAAAACTGAAAAACAAAAAAAAACGGATCTGAAACGGAACCGAAACGGAACCGAAACAGATATTTTCAGGTATTTTGGGTTGGGATCGGGATATTTTAAACAGATCTGAAACGGATCCGAAACTTCAAAAATCGTAAATGAATATGTAACGGTTCCAAAAACTGAAAAACAAAAAAACGGATATGAAACAGAACCGAAATGGAACCGAAACGGATATTTTTCGGGTATTTTGGGTTAGGATCGGGATATTTTAAACAGATCTAAAACGGATCCGAAACTTCAAAATTCGTAAATGAATATGTAACGGTTCAAAAAACCGAAATACAAAAAAAAAACAAATCTGAAACGGATCCAAAACGAATCAGAAAATGAAATTATTCTGACCAAAAAAAAGAAAAAAATGGCTAAGAATCGATTCTTAAAATCCTTAATTAAAGATCGATCCTTAGTTGGATCGATTTGTTTAATATTTTTTTTATTTTTTTTTCCTTTAAAACTCACGTCAAAGATCCACCTGGCGTTGTACGTGGTCTTAAGACTCCGAAATAAAAAGGTAGGAAGAACGTAATAATTTGGTAAAGGTACTCGAAGTTTCTGATAATTAGAAATATTCCCAAATCTCTTAATTACGCCAAACTAGTCACTCAAAGTTCAGATAATGAAAGTAGTAATGTTTATTGAAATTACAACAACCAAACAAGTGAAAATGTCAAAGATAAAAAAAACAAATAACAGATGATATATATATATAATAGATGGAAGATGCGTGGAGAAAGAAAGGGTTTAGGGTTGATGGTGACTAGAAAAGGAAGGTGAAGCCGGAGGGATTCCAGGGATGATAGGAGGGAGAGGAATAGGAAAAGAAGGTGTTGGCGGTGAAGGCGGAGTTATGACCGGAACTGGTGGAAGAGTCGGGATTGACGGAACAGGAGGGAGTAATGTGGAAGGAGGCGGTTGAAATGGTAGCGGTGGAAGAGTTGGAGGAGAAGGAATTAGGGGGTTTGGAGGGATGAGAGATGGCGGATTCAGCGGATTTGGGGGAAGGAGAGGCGGGTTTAGCGGGTTTGGAGGGAAGAAGAAATCGGGTTTTAGTGCATCGGTTTTCTTGTCACCCAAGGAATTATCTTTCTTGTTACGAAAGGAAGCTGAGTTTTGTGGTGGTCCTGGGGGAAGAAGAGGAGGAAGAGGTAAGTCCGGAAGTGGAACTGGGAGATTCGGAAGAGGAATAGAAGGATTAGGAACGGGATCTTGGATGGGTGGAGGAAATGAAGGATCCGGTAAAAGAGGCTTAGACTCACGGAGAATGATGGGTTTCTGGCTACAGATCTCCGGTTGGTTTTCGGGTTTGAAAGTGAAAAACCCTGCAGAGAAAACGCGAGTATTCTCTCCGTGGTTGTTCGATTTCAAGCGTTTGAAAGAAGAAGAAGTCGCGGAAGCAGCTATAGAACAGTAAGGCTGTGAGCTACTTAGCAACTTCACCGAGCATCTCTTGATTTTCTTCACGTGTTTGCTCACAGTGAAAGGTAGCTTCGCTTTGAATTCTCCGTGCTCATCTGTCTTCACTTCTTGTCTGAAACTCGGTTTCGAGTTCTCGTCAATGCATTCCACTAAAACTAAAGCACCTGCAACAAGATCCAGCAAATTGTTCATAATCATTTCCAAGATTTTTAACATTAAAACAAGAAAGCCTCAACATCATTCCATCTTGAACAAGAACCGGGGAAACCAAATTGATAAGTGGTAAAATAGAGTACTCTGTAAAACACAGACCTGGGATTAAGTGGTTGGGTGATTTGGTAAAGCCACCGTTAAAACAAGTGTCACAGTAAACAGTTCCGACAACAACGGCAGAAGAACGTGTCTTCTTCGTTACATGCTGTTGTTCTTCAGACAAACCTCCATTGATAGAGATTCCTAAGAAAATCATAAGAATAAACCAAACCCATAAGGTCGTTGTTCTCTCCATAGTTATCGACCCTCTCTCTCTCTCTATTATGAAAAGTATAAGGTTATCAAGGAAAAAAGGATTTTTATAGAAGTTGTCATGTGAAGATGAGTGAGCCACGAACTAGGAGAGATTGTAAAAAAAAAAAGAAGCTTATCTCTTTTCGTTGTTTATGTGAATCATGGGAAAAATACAAGTCTAGCTCCCAAACTACAGAGCTACTATTATGTCCTGTGACTTATATTTCCTCTCTCTCACTCTACAGCTCAAAAGCTTAAATTATTGTAGAAAAAAGATTGTATGAGGTGAGAAAAGAGACAAATTTGGATTTACGTTCACGTGTCGATTAGATTTGATTCTTGCTTGCATGGTAAAAGACGGTCATATATAGTGAAAAACCAAATTTTGTTATCATCATACCTTACCTTGAATTGCATGCTCGTTAAAACTAATGTTTTTCTTTCATACATTTACCGTCTTGATTTTTTTTTCTTTTAATATACATGAACTTAACACATTTGAGCTACTTCTGTTTGTGTGTGTGTGTGAAAGGTTGTGCAGATCTGAAATATGTTGAGTTAAAAGTATAAATGTATTCTTTTTATATGTTTTATTCTTTTTTGCCGTATTTACATCCTGATTGTTGGATGAGACTTAAAATCATGACATGGATTCTCTAGAGAAAGATTAAACGTAAACTCGCAGTAATCTCTTTAATCACTTAAGGAAAAATCAAGCCCAAAATTTTTAAGCCTAAGAATTCAAAACTCACGTCCAAACCTAGAGCTAAAATTATCAACTTATATAACTAGATTAAAACCAAAACCAATTAGAAATAGAAAGCCTTAACTTCTTTTTTGAATAAACACTAAATATTTCTTAACCAAATCCATAACTCGGTTTTGTTCTACATAGTCATCAAACCGCTTTGGTTTTACTTTGTTTCTCTGTGATTTTCTCGTCTCCATATGATCGGCAACTCCAACTCCATTATCGTAACTCTGCTCTTCTTCATTATCATGTTCTGCTTCATCTTCTTCATGAATTTTAGATTTCTCTTCCTCGTTACGAGCACCGCCATGGCTCTCCTCTGTTTCTGTGTGTTCGCCGTACTCTGTTTTTGAATTCTGTGTGTTTCCTTTCGCCATTGTTTCCTGGAGCTGTTTGTGTAATAGTTCTTTGTATGCCTCGATTCCCATATTGTTCGAACTCAATAGCAAAATTTCCAGCTACACTCTGGTTTTCGATGCCACGTTCCCAGCTCCATCCACGAGATTCATCAAAGACCACGTCGCGACTAACCACAATTTTTTGTGTTTGGGGATTAAGCATTCGATATGTCTTGGATCCAGGCTCGGTTCCAAGGTGTATCAACTTCTGTGATCTATCATCGAGTTTACGCAGGAGAGATGCATCTACCTTTGCGAAACCTATGCATCCGAACACACAAATATGGCCCAAGTTTAGCTTTCTTCCTTTGTAGAGCTCATATGGAGTCTTATCCTTACGAGACCTTGTGGCAGTTCTGTTGAACAAATACGTTGAATGTATGATCGCTTCTCCCCAAAGATAATCAGGTACCTTCATGTGCTTCAACATGCTACGAGTCATCTCCATTAACGTTCTATTCCTCCTTTCTACTACTCCGTTTTGTTGAGGAGTGTATGGTGCTGTCAAATGACGATTTACTCCTGTCTCTTCGCAGAACAACTTGAACTCGTGAGATACAAACTCGCCTCCTCTATCAGTTCTAAACACTTTAATCCTTTCGCCACACTCTTGCTCAACTAGAGTCTTAAAACGTTTAAATTTGTCAAATGCTTCACTTTTTTCCTTTAAAAGTATTAACCACATATACCTTGAGTGATCGTCTATGAGAACGAATATGTATCGGTTTCTAGCCTTTGTACTCGGAGCAATGGGTCCGCAGAGGTCCCTGTGGACCAATTCTAGTGACTTAACAGCTCGATATTGACTCGCTTGTGGAAACGTTTTCCATACTTGCTTTCCAAGAAGACATGAATCACTTACATATTTTTCGACATCAATCTCCGGAAGTCCCTCGACCAAATTTCGATGTGTTTCCACGCATTCTTACGTCGCAACCTGATTCGATAGCTTGACCCAAGCTTATGGTATTGCTTTGTAATTCTAGAATGAAGTAAACGTCCATCACCTTCCTTATTTTTCCATTTTGGTCGATGATTTCTATCTCTCCTTTTCCTTTTCCTTTTATATCGATCCTTGAGTCATCCCCAAACCTGACTTTTCTGGTGATTGAGCTGTCCAGTGTCGAGAAGTATCGTTGATCTCCTGACATGTGGTTACTTGTTCCATTGTCAAGGTACCATATATGTTCCTCTGCAGGGTTTGTTTCGAATTTGGCTGGAATTACCTTTTCTTCATTTAGTTAAACAGTCTCATGAATCATCAATTCATCCGCATTTTCAGTATCTTTCACTTCATCCTCGTGTGCCTCTTGTAGCTTCAAGAGACGATCCGGGCACTTGGACGCATAGTGCCCATATTTGTCGCATCGAAAGCACTCCACTTCGGATAGATCTCGGACTCTACCACGGCCTCTACCCCATGTTCTACCTCCTCTTCCACGGCCCATAAAGCTCCCACGATAACTTCCATTGTAATTATAGTTTGGTTGTGTAGTTTTTACGGGCTGAGATTTCGACTCTGAGTTTGAATACATGAGTTTGGTTTGGTCATCAGCTTCTTCTTCATCCTCTGCAATTCGTTCCTCATAAGATTTTATTCTCCCTACTATTTCTTCAAAACTGGTTTTCTTTAGGTCGAGTACTTGCTCGAGAGATGCAACCATGTGAATATACCTTTTTCTCGGAAGACACTTAAGAAATTTTTTAACTATTTTCGACTCTTCCATGTCTTCTCCAAGAGCTGATGATTTTGACGTGATTGCAGTTAGTCTTGTAACAAACTCATCGACCTTCTCTGTGTCTTTCATCTTTAGTCGGTCGAACTCAAACATAAGAGTTTGTAAGCGTGCCTCTTTCACTCTTTCAGCTCCTACGTGTCTAATTCTTATGGCTTCCCAGATTTTCTTTGTTGAATCGAGTTCTCCGACCTGAAGAACGAGGGATTCAGGAATCCATTGTAGTACTAGCGCTATTTCTAAATCATTCTCGTCTCCTTCTTTCTTAGTTTCGATCACATCCCAAAATTTTTTTACCCGAAGAAGACTCTTCATTTATATTGCCCAGTACGTGTAATTGCTAGCATTGAGCATCGAGCACTTGATTGAAGAATTACCTCCTTCCATCGTCTTTGAAGTTTTTCTTTCTGCCGTCATGGATGGTGTAATTTCGCTCATGTTTCTTAGCTTTCTTCCTCACGAAGAATGCGAAGAAACTGTCTCTGGTTTTTCTCTAGATTGCTCTGATACCAATTCTAGAGAAAGATTAAATGTAAACTCGCAGTAATCTCTTTATTAAGTTAAGGAAAAATCAAGCTCAAAAACCTTAAGCCTAAGGGGGGTGTATTGGATTGAGTATTTGATGGGATTTGATTTTTAATGAGTTTTTAGAAGATTTTGATGAATTATAGAAGTAGTTGTGATTTTTTATAGAAATACTCTGCAATTCCACTTAAAACCATGTGATTTGAAGGGATTTGAGTCTTTGTATTTTTAACAAGAAAATTCCACTAAAACACCTTAAATCACTTAAAATCCATTAGTTAAAATATTTCCAATAACCGTGGATTTGAAGATACATTTTAAAATCATCGTTCCAATAACAGTGAATTGTATAAGATTTTTAAAATTCTTGTTTCAATAACATGAGATTTCATATTTTAATACAAATCACTTCAAATCCCCGTTTGAATACATCCTCCTAAGAATCCAAAACTCACGTCTAAACCTAGAGCTAAAATTATCAACTTATATAACTAGATTAAAACCAAAGCCAATTAGGAATAGGAAGCTTTTATCTTCCTTTTGGATAAACACTAAATATTTCTTAACCAAATCCATGGCTCGGTTTGGTTCTACTCCTAAATCATTACTCGGTTTAGGAGGTCTCGATTCCTTGATGTCTAAGTAAGTGTCTTAAGCTTGATTCTCTTCAAGCTTATATCAACAGATTCTAGCTCATTTCCAAATTGTGAATCAATGTCTATCATGATATTTCTATGTATTATCACATCCTAATATTAGAAAGAAAAACATTTGAGAAATTCTTTGTAAAAATATTGTAATGTCCTATTACAATTTATCACGCAATTCGAACTCAGAACCTCACTTCGTCTATAATTTAAAAGACTTCTACCATTGGTAAAAATAAATATTTTACTTTCAAGAGAGTGTTAGTTTAGTCTGTTTTAACTACATGTGTTATGCATATATAATACCAAGTTTGGATTTAGATGATCATACAACAACGACTTTAGTACAAACCACACAACTCCGTGTCAAATTCTACATTAAACTTTTTTTTTAAATGCGTTTAGAAGTACTTTATCTTCTCCGACCAGCATGGTTTCATAATCGAGCATGAGATTAGCATCTTTTACTACCTGTACCTTATTTAAGGAGTTTGATGCTTTTTTTAGTTCTTCATGTGTTTCTACTCGATGATGTTTGAGGCTTTTTTGCTTTTAAAAGAACTGAATATCATTTAGGACGAAAAAATGCTTTTGAAATTTATCCTATTTTCGAAAATGGAAGAGTACAAATATTACCAATCTCTATTCTACTACATAGCCTATTAATTATTTACATCGGTGCTTTTGATATTTTACTAATATAGTTTAGGTGAGGAATTAAACTATCTCAAATGAAAATCCAAAGTAGATGTTTTTAACAGAAAATTTATTTTCTTTAACAGAGGAAACATGGGATGAATTTTAGGAAAGTGAAGGCTTATGGGAATGAGAATGGGGGAAGCGAATACAGTTAGAGAGTCTCTGTTGATTCACGAGACACTAAGGATGTCCACACAAACCATATATACCCAATTCTTACTTCTGTCTTCTTTTGTTCTTTGATAAGGACAATAAATTCAAACAAAGTAAAACTAAAGAATGTGAATCTTCTTCTCTGATTTACTTTTAACTAGGTGATATACTCGCGTAATACGCGAGTTAAAGTATCTAAACTATTATATATAATCAGTTTGTATATTCGAAACTATTGCAGGTAAATTAAATCAATTATTTTCATAATGATTATTTTAAGAAGAAAAAGCAAATTTAGTAATACTTTCTTGAATACTGTCATTTATTTTTATATTGGAATTTGAGTATCAAGATCGTTAGGAACATATTTCTATCAAAGTTTTTGTGAATAATATTAATTTATTTTTAGCAATACGATACTTATATATAAGTGAAGTATATTTGAACAATGTCTTCAGCTATTTTAGTTTGAATGAAATTTTAAACCATTAAAATAATAAAACCAATAATCTAAAGTTTAACTTTTAAAATTTATTTGTAGTCTTTGTGGTATTAAAAAGAAAATTTAAGTTAGAGTATTTTAGAAAAAAGCCATGTTATTTCTTATTAACATCTCTTATTGGCATAAATAATAATTTAATTAATGAATTACTACAAAATCAATCAATATTCTCTAAATTACCATGTCATAATTTTAATGTTAAAAGTAATTTTTGTGATGAGATGTGTCAAACTAACTTCATAATTCATGTATAGAGGACGTTTTTTCATCTAGTTTGTTTGTTTTTTTTCCCACAAGACGCCGTATATGCTAAAACACCACCAATCCACAAGAATGAACAAGATACTATTAGATACACACATTAAAATAATGAATTTAGAAATTAGCAAGTTAGTCGGTAGTTGTGTTGCCAGTTGTTTTAACTACACAAAAGCTTTAAATATAACTTCCTAACAACTATACAAATAGGTAAATGCACGATTGTGTTGTTGTAATACTTTAGAGATCGATCCACAATGAACTACATAATAAAACACTAAGAATGTAATACATTTCCTACTCTAAGCAAGTATATAAGAGGGTGAACTGGTTACTAATAGGCCTGAGCGTTCGGTTCTTCGGGTCGATTCGGATCGGTTCGGATCGGTTCTTTCGGTTCTCGGGTAGTTCGGTTCCTAAGTTTTGATACCCATTTAGGAACCGAGGAAATTTTGGTTTGGTTTAGTTCGGTTTTCGTTCGGTTCGAGACGATTCTGGTTACTTGAAATCGGAACCGAAAAAGACCCGAAAGTTTTCGGTTCCAATTCGGGTTCAGGTATTTTCGGGTAATTCGGATATTTTCAGGTGTTCTCATATACTTTTGGGAACTTTTTGACATTTTTTCGGGTATTTTTCGGATATTTCGGTTATTTTTGAGTTTTTCAGATATGTTCAGGTATATTCGGGTATGTTCGGGTAGATTTTTATCGGGTATATTTTTTATATTTCGGGTATATTTGGTTATTTGGTCTAAAATATTGGAAACATTTTAAGGTACCTAAGTATATTTCGGGTATTTTCGGATACCCGAAATATTTCGGTTCGGTTCGGTTCTGTTCTGGTTCTTTCGATTCTTAATTATTGGTAACCATTCCGGTATTTTTAGAAATTCGGTTCGGTTCGGTTCGGTTTCGGTTCTAAAATTTTCGGTTATTTCGGTTCGGTTCTTCGGGTCCGGGTAATATGCCCGACCCTAGTTACTAATATACTAATCTGAATACAAACACAACCTAAACAAACTAAACTAATACAAGAATGAACGAAGCAAGCAAGTAACTAATTTTCAAAATCAAGACAAACAATGCAAGATTCAAAATGAATGAAATCGACCTTGAAACATGAGAATTGTTTAGAATTAAATTCAAGAATGCAAATGAGTTTCTTTAGGCTTTATTTGAAAAATCAAAGAAATTCCAAGATCAAGACATCACAAATTGACTACTCCACTTTCGTGATAAAAGTTTATTCACCTATACACATAACGCGACTCAACTTTCGCTTGTTGCCTATTTATACATGTAAGTGATAGTGTTACACAAGTCTATTTAGCTATCTAACAATCTAAACAAACTCTTTTTATAGGTTCAAGATGAAAGACATGTTTTTTCTTCACTCAAGCATTCCATCAAACACTTTTTGTGCGTTTTTACAAGCTATAGAATCTACGAGCAAAACTATCAATTCCATCCAACCAACCTAACAAAAAAAAACACAGGAATATATGCCAAGATCTAGCCCATAACTCCATTGCATACTTAAATCTAACCTAAACTGTCATATCTTAATATATAATGAATTTACTCACTTTCACTCATGAATCTCCACGGGTTGTCACAAATCCCTTGAAAACTCATGATTTTAGTGAGGATATGAAATGATTAAGATGAGAGATTATGCAAAAAAAAAACTAGCTTAAACACACACAAAAAATTGAAAACATGAAGACAAGGAAGAAAATATGAAGAACAAAGAAGAAATAATATGAAAGACAAATAAAATGCATAAGAAGCTTGATTAGTTCCAAAATCAAAGTAATTGCAAACTTACTTTGAATCTAAAACAAACTAAACATACTAAACCTAATGCTTAAGTAGCTTTAATGTTCTTTATAGACTACATTTAGTATTTATATGAAAGGAGGAAGAGAGGAGAAACCCTAGTGAAGAATTGTGATCGGATTATCTAACCATCGATCCCTCCCCCCCTTGAGATACCATTGACCTAGGGGTCAATGGTGAGCTAAATGGGCAGAGAGGTTATGGAAACACTACAAGAAAGCAATGGGTTAACAACGTCAATTTGCGAGGAATTTAAGACGTCGTTAATTACAAGGATTTTGCATCCGATAAGTGATAATATGTGGCGACCAGTAACGAGGATTTTGCATCCAATAAGTGATGATATATGGTGACCAGTAACGTGATTTGCGATAAGCTTCTCCTAGTTTCTCTAATCATCCCTTTCTGCTTCGATCTTCTTCTCCTATTCTACTGTGTCATACAGTCTGGGTTGCTGATCTCTAACGGGTTTTTTCGTCCACTTTCGTTCTTTTCTTATGGATTCACGATCTTCACATCCACTCATGGGTAAGGGTTCTGGATCCTTGAGATGGCTCCATCCTCAACCTACTCGGCTACCAGAGGTGGATAATGCTGATCTGATCGCAGAGAATAAGCTTACCCTCATCGGTCGGGTCTTGAATCCTGATATTAAACGTCTTAAAGCGGTAGCCAATTTCATACCACAACTTTGGGGTATCGGGCATTGAATCACGGCCAAGGTTCTCGTTAGGGAGTGATTTTGCTTTCGTTTCCAAACAGAGTCTGCCTTTAATCTGTGCTAGATCATGCTCCTTTCCACAATAAATGGTTGATGCTAATCATCCAACGATGGGAGCCAATAATCTCTGACGTATTTCCGGCCATGATCCCCTTTTGGATTATGATCCATGGTCTCCCGGTCCACTACTACAAATATAATATTCTTACAGCAATCGGCAAACGCTTCGGGGTTTTCCTTGACTATGATACGCATGAGAGACGTATTAAAGTCCTTATTAATGGTACTAAACCATTAATAGGTAAGGAAAAGTTTCCTTTTCCCACCAGAGAGGAGGCATCTCTGGAATTTGAATATGAGCGTCTTCAAAGACATTGCTTTCATTGCCATTCCTTATGTCATGAAGCTGACTGCTGCCCTACCTTGGGCACTACGGTTCGCAGTGAAACAAGAGATATCAATAGACAGAATGTAATTCATCGCTTGGAAGAAGACAAGTCCTATAATGCTTCAAAAAAAGAGTAGCCACCAAGACATTCACGACATGATATTGTTCCCCTCCATGCTTCCACGGGTTCTAGTCCTCATTAGCATCGTCGACAACGATCACCACCCACTCCGCCTCGGAGACGCCAATCACCATCTCTACATCGCCAGGAATATCCACCACCACCTGTTCATACTGCGTCCACACACAATCGTTATGCTCATGAACCACCTGTGCATTTCCGCTCACCACCATGCTCTGTTCATCATGATGATCGGCCTCCTCTGCATTATCCACATGATAATCGCATAGCTGAAAGTAGTCACAACCGCTCTAATCTCAATGATGACTGGTGGCTGAAGAGTACTCATTCTGCGAAGCCTTCTCATTCTTCCTCTCTACCTTATAGGGGACCAGATTTCGAGCAAACTATTCACATACCAATCTCCCCTATTCATCACTCTCTTGAGTCTTCTCCCTGTGAAAAGGGGGATGCATCTTAGTTCTAGAAAGAGATTACAATCATCTTCTCATAACTCTTATTTTGGCCTTTAAGATGTCAATGTTCAGTTTGAATCGTTCTAGGGTCAGCCCAGTAAGGAAGAGATTCAGGTCTCTTTGACTTCTTTGGTGAAGAATGCGGTTCCTGACCACAATGTTCACCGCAAGATCAGGTCAGCTCATTCCAGTAGCCTTACGACTCATGGCTTTCAGCCTCCGTTGCCTATTACCCTGGAGAATGTTGAGTTTCATATTGGATCGTCTACTACCTCCCATGGTACTAACACTATAAGAAAATGCTTGATTTGCGAGGGACATTATACTCGCAAGTTCCTCGCAAATCATGATTTACGAGGAATTTGCGAGTAAAACCTTTCCGTCGCTATACGTTTCTCGCAAATCCTGTTTACTCGCACATCATGTTTACTTGCAGATTACTCGCAAATTTGCGAGTATCATATATTCTCGCTACTTCCTCGCAATTTTGCGAGTGTACTGCGACTGTACATATGCGAGTGAGTTGCGATAACAAAACACTAGCAAAATTTTTCTAGGAATTTGCGAGCGACCACTCGCAAATTCCTAGCAATTTTTCGCTAGGAAATTGCGAGAGGTCTCTCGCAAATTCCTAGCAAAAGTAAACACTTGCAAATTCCAAGCAAAATTTTGCTAAGAAATTGTGAGTGGTCTCTCGCAAATTTCTAGCAAAATTTTGTTAGGAATTCTAAAAATAAATATATTTTTAATATTTAAAATATTTTTAAAAGAAAATTGAAAAAACATTTTAGATAGTTTTAATATTTTTAAATATTAACGAAACGAAAATAAAATAAAACCTAAATCTAAATTTGGTTTGGCTGCTGTTGTTCCCACTGCTCGTTCTGCTGCTGCTACTGCTACTACGCATAAAAGGCTGCGAACGTAGGGATCGATTCTGCCATAAAATCGAAAAGCAATAAGATTCAACCTTTTGTTTGACGAAGGTTAACTCAGACTGCATCGCCCCTAACAGAGTCTTAGTATGCTCCAGCTCGGCCTGAAGCTCGTATTGGGTGCCGCGGATAGGAAGCTGAACACCGGACGCGGCTGAAGACGCTTCTGACTGCAGCGAACGAACGCCAAAGAACCGGCCTTTCGACCGGGGAGCGAATTACAAAATAAAATAAAAAAGAATTTTTTATATTAAAAAAATTATTCGTATTATTTTCTTATTAAAATTTATATGACTACTAACCTCGGTGAAAATGCGGTTCTTCTCGAATTGCGACAGACCTGTGGATTGTACCGAGCTATCTGGGTTCTCCACTGTCATATCTATCTCGGCTGCATCAATCTGCGTGGTGACCTCATTGTAGAGGCGCTCAGACTTCGCATCTACCCAAGTGTGGTCGGTCCTCTGCTTCGTCTCTTGTAGTACAACTAGGAAATCGACTGTCTCAGAGTTTGTAGCGCCGGCCTTATTTTAAAGGTAGTGCAATTATAACTACTGTAATAAATTTAATAATTTATATACTAATTAATAATTAAAAAATAAACTTACAATTTTTCGGGTTTTCGCCTTGAATGAGTGATGTCCGGCCCGGTGGGTCGCATCATTCTGTAGTATCCCCGTATTTCTCCAGACCGTACTACAGCGGTCGCTCTTCGCCTTGTGCGTTTCCGCCGTCCAATACGCGATTAGGCCGGCCCAAACGGCCGAGTCCATCCACCTGGGCTTCGCCTCGAGGTTTTTCTTCCACTTCAACTTCCAGCGGCCGACTTGATCCGGGAGCCGCGCTCTAAGTTTTTTCTCAAACTCATCCCGGACCAACTCAGTCTGCGAATAATCCTTATTGTATGTTTGCTGAAAAAATTATTAGATAAAAATAATTAATTTTAAGTATAAAAATAAAATAAAAAATATTACCGCAAAAGGGGTGAACCACTCATCGACAGCAGCTCGCGGAGTCTTGTTCCAGCTAGTGTAGGGCGTAGAGTAGTGTCACTCAAAAATCTTCCGAATGGAAGCAACGACGCAACCGTCATCGTTGAACCTAAAACAAAAACAATATTAAATCATTAGTGCAAAGCATATATATAAAAAACAAAATTAAAATAAATAACTAATTTGGACTTACCAAATTGTCCGGCAGGTCGCTCGGGGTGTAACACAAAGAAGCCCGACCCGGACTCCGAAGTAGAACATCAAGCGTAATCGGCGCTACTGGTGGCATCGGATCCAGTGGGGCCTGCTGTTAAGACTCTGGATACGGCGGAAATCCGGTAGATGGTACGGAGTTCGGAACTCGTCCCGAACTCGAACCAGGCGTAGACCTCTCTGACTGGTGTAGATAAGCCTTATAGGAGTTCGGCTCCATCTGTATTTGAAATATATATTTTGCAGTTAATAAAACAATTTAATTAATTTTTAATAAGTTTTATAATTTTAGAAAATTTTTATTTATATTTATGTAAATTTAACAATTTATAATGTCATTAATATTCTTAAAATAAAATATTCACATTTGTATCTAATTCTCATTTACATTACCTAACTAAATTCTTTAGGTATCCTAACTAAAATACTAACTACTAACTAACTAATAGAAAAATTAATTAATTAATTAAAATACTAACCTTTTTTGTTGGAGAGTGTTGGAGAGTATAGAGAGAGGTTGTAGTGAGAGAGTTTGGTTGTAGAGAGATAGTATATTTGTGTGAAATGAGAGTAGTACCGCTCGAAAATCTTCCGAATGGAAGCAGCGATGCAACCGTCATCGTCGAACCCAAAACAAAAAAAATTAAATCATTAGTGCAAAACATATATATAAAAAACAAACTAAAATAAATAAATAATTTGGACTTACCAAAGTGTCCCAACTGGTCGCTCGGGATGTAACATCGGCAAAGAAGCCCAACCCGGACTTCGAAGTAGAACGTCGAGCGTAATCGGCGCTACTGGTGTCATCGGATCCAGTGGGGCCTGCTGTGAAGACTCAAGATGCGGCGGAAATCCGGTAGATGGTACGGAGTTCAGGACTCATCCCGAATTCGAACCAGGCATAGACCTCTGCGACTGGTGTAGATAAGCCAGATAGGAGTTCGACTCCATCTATATTTTAAATATATATTTGCAGTTAATAAAAAAATTAAATAATTTTTATTAACTTTTTATAATTTTAGAAATATTTTTTAATTAATTTTATGTAAATTTAAAAATTTATAATGTCATTAGTATTCTTAAAATAAAATATTCACATTTGTATCTAATTCCTATTTACATTTCCAAACTAAATTCCTTAGGTATTCTAACTAATATCCTAACTAAAATACTAACTACTAACTAACTAATAAAAAAATAAATTAATTAATTTATATACTAACCTTTTTGTTGGAGAGCGTTGGAGAGTATAGAGAGAGATTGTAGTGTGAGAATTTGGTTGTAAAGAGATAGTGGATTTGTGTGAAATGAAAGGAAGAAGGGAAGGGGTATATTTATACTTTTATTCTCTCGCAAATTGGAAGCAATTTACTAGCAATTTTTTGCTTTTTTCTAAGGCTTTGCGAGAGATACTCGTAATTCCCTCGCAAATTCTTGGAAAAACGCCAAAATTTGTGAGTAAATTGCTTCCAATTTGCGAGGGAAAAAGCTTGGTACTCGCAATTTCCTCGTAAATTTTGGATAATCCGCCAAAAAAATTTCGTATTGGTGCCCAAAATTTGCGAGTGAATTGCGAGAGTCTCTCGCAATTCACTCGCAATTTTTTTAATTATTTAAATAAAAATTATTTCCCCATAATTTCTTCTTACGTTTTTTGGGTAATTTACAAATCATTACAATTAAGGTAAAAATGTCCTTACTATAATATTGTTTACATTTAAGATTATGGTATATACGAAATTATATAAAAATAGCTATAGTATATAGGAATGATATAAATGGTCGATTTACTTTGTAAACGTAAAACTAGGCAAACGGTCGAATTTATTGTTATAAATTGTTTTTGAAATGTTTAAGAAATTGTTTATAAGATTGAATGAATTCGATTATTTTAAAGTATAAGGGTTCAGGGTTTACGGTTTAGGGTTTATAGTTAATTTGCGAGTAAATTGGAAGGATCACTCGCAATTCACTCGCAAATTTGCGAGTGGTCCTGGCAATTTACTCGCAAATCAATTAGTTAATAAGAAAAAATTCCCAGTTTTGTTATTCAAGTTTTTCGGTAAGATCAAATCAGTACAATAATGGTTATACATTTCTAATAAAATTTTTTGTTATAATAACAAATTTCTTATATATGAAATTGTATAATACGATACCTTAGAAAAGTATAACTGTTAGAAAGGTTTGGTTCATTTCGTAAATTTAAAAAACGCAAAAGGTTAAATTGTTATAATATCTTTTTAATATGTTAAAGAAATGTTATAAGATTGCATAAATTGTATTACTGGTAATCCTTTTGGATTTTACGGTTTAGGGTTTAGGATTCACAGTTTAAGGGTTTAGGGTTAAATTGTGAGTAAATTGCGACGATCACTCGCAATTCACTTGCAATTCACTCGCAAATCCTTTTATTAATAAAATTTTTTTTCCCAGTTTTGGTTCTTAATGTTTTTCGGTAAGATCAAGTCAGTACAATTATGGTTATACATTTATAACAATATTATTGGTTATAATAACAAATTTTGAATATATGAAATTGTATAATACGCATAAAAGTATAACTATTGCAAAGGTTTTGTTCATTTTGTAAACTTATAACAACGCATACGGTTAAATTGTTGTTATATCTTTTTAAAATGTTGACGAAATGTTATAAGATTGCATAAATTGGATTACTGATAATCCTTCTGGTGTTTAGGGCCAGGGTTTAGGATTTAGGGTTTAAGGTTTAGGGTTAATTTGCGAGTAAATTGCGAGGATCACTCGAAAATCATATAATTAATAATAAAAAATTTCCAGTTTTGTTCGAAAGGTTTTTCGGTAAGTTGTAAATCATTACAATAAAGGTTTTAAATTTATTACAATATTTTTTCGTTATAATAACAAATTTTTTATATTTGAAATTGTTTACGATATTTTTCAATCGTTCTAATAACAAACTCGTTCATTAATAGTTATTAATTATACATGATATATTATTAGATTAATATCAATGATCATATCCATCTTCATTATCATCAGATACATAAATGGAATTGTCTTCATCGTCATCATTATCATTGTCTGATTCAACCATAGTGTCATCATTGTCGCTTGACTGTACATCCTCCACCTCTTGTGAGGATGGATCAACATGTATGACACCCTCAGTGGATTCAACCGGAGGAACCGCCTCTTCTAGTGGTTTATCTTCTTGCAACACAATGTCATTTTCAGATCTGATTATACGACTCCGTGGACTTACATGGATGATAGAAAGTCATTGCTCACGTCTTTCTCTTATTCGTGGATATGGGACGAACGTCACTTGCTTCACTTGTGAGGCGAGTATAAATGGTTCAAATTTGTTGTACCTTCTGTTAGCATTTACGTCTTTGACACTCAAATTGTCCACTCGAACGCCTCGGCCAACCGCACCTAAATAATACGCATCGAAGATTCAATAGGCCCGGGTAACTAACTTCTAAAATTTGATTTATAACTCCATAGAATTTTGTTTCCTCCTGTACGTAAACCCCGTAATTTGCAGTTGACCTCCGAAAGCCGTGTTGGTACGTATGAAATGTATAACCGTGGGTGAAATACATTGATGCAGTGACTATCTTCGAAATAGAACCCTGAACGAGTTCGTGGAACCAAAGTGCGAATGGAACATTTCCATATCCATTGTTCACCTGAAGTGATTATTTAACATGTTAGTGAGTTAATATTATATGTTCAACGTCAAATTGTTTTAAATACTTACATAGAATTGCATCCACTTAGCAAAATCTCTTTCCTTATACTTCTCGTACTCTTTTTCTGACAGATTGGGATAAGACGCACGAATTTGGGCATCGAATAAGCTGCAATAATAAATTAATTGGTTTGTTAGTATATTGTACATATATAGCTAATATTACATAATCACTTAAATTACATGTCTACCTCTCAAATGATTGCACGAAATCACAAATACGTAAAATATACGTGTGGGCACTGTGACAATATGCAAAATCTTCCACCAAACTTCCTTCACCTTCCCTGCAAATCGCCCAATTTGTGAGAAGATGTCAGGCACATCTGGAATATTATACTTAGGTGCTACGCTGCCATCGTCATATCGGTGAGGTCTATTTTTCTTGGTTGGAACAGTTGGGCTGAAGTAATACTGAGTAAAGTGCGAAATTTCCTCAGTCAAACTTCCGGCGACGATCGAACCCTCGACTCTCGCAAGGTTTTTTACTTTCCCTTTAAGGTATCCCATAAATTGCTCGAATGGGTAAATCCATCTAAAATGCACAGGGCCAACAAGTGATGATTCGTGCGGGAGGTGAACCGGGAGATGCTCCATAACATCGAAGAATGAAGGGGGAAAAAATTTCTCCATGTTGCAAAGCAGCAATGGAATATTACTTTCCAGCTTCGCTATTCCATCCTCAGTCAATGTCCAGCTGCATAAATCGCGGAAAAACATTTCGATGCCTAAAAATCAAATAATAGCGAGTATTTAATATACATAACATCTACATTAATTATATTGATTCAAAATGTTTACTAAATTACCCGCTATAGCTTCGTGAACATGTTGCCGAAGTAACTCGCGTAGGACAAAAGATAAGAGTCGCTGCATAAATACATGGCAGTTGTGGCTTTTCATGCCTGAAATTTTTTGTCCCTACTCAACGCACCTTGATAAATTTGAAACATACCCATCGGAAAATTTTGATTCAAGATTCTGTCCAATCAAACATAGCTCTCTTTGCTGCATCTGTTAATCGGAAGCTAGGTACTGGCAATTTTTTATCCCTTGTAATATGTAGCTCGTTTCTTGCATAAATGCCGACTAAGTCACATCTAGATTTCACATTGTCTTTTGCCTTACCCTGCACATTCAGAAGCGTATGCATGATATTGTCAAAAAAGTTTTTCTCGACGTGCATGACATCAAGATTGTGCCAAACCAATTGATCTTTCCAGTATGGGAGCTCCCAGAAAATGCTTTGTTTATGTCAATTGCGACTTTCAAAATATCCATCGGGCATGTTTGCTTTAGTATGTCAATTTCCATCACGCTTCACGGTTTCTTGAGCACCATAATACTCAATTTTCTGCAAAACAACATCACCGGTCATATACATTGGGGTAGAAAGCTTCATAACTTTGTTCCTCGTGAATAATTTCTTGTTTCTCCTGTACAGATGGGAGACTTGAAGAAATCGACGATGACAATCAAACCAGAAAGGTTTACGTTCATGCTTCAGTTGAAATGCGCCTGATTGATGTGCACAGTAAGGACATAATAACCTGCCATGAGTTGTCCACCCATATAGCATACCGTATGCGGGAAAGTCGCGGATGGTCCACATAAGGACCGCAAGCATCTTAAAATTCCTCTGTTGTGATTGGTAAAATGTATGAACTCCTGCATACCATAAATGCTGCAACTCATGGATACGAGGTTGAAGAAAAGCGTCTAACGATTTCTTTGGGTGCTTCGGACCAGACACTAAAATGCTCATGAACA
Organism: Anastatica hierochuntica; assembly: GCA_900406275.1. Lineage (NCBI taxonomy): Eukaryota > Viridiplantae > Streptophyta > Magnoliopsida > Brassicales > Brassicaceae > Anastatica > Anastatica hierochuntica. The sequence continues at coordinate 3,454 of OVAN01005286.1, read as the reverse complement.
GAAACTCCCTTTGCATGCACAGTTATGGTGGGAGATTTTATGGCGTCAAGATGACACGCCATAAGGAGTAGTTTCTACCAGACATACCGAATGGACTAAACCCATCTGTACGCAAACTAAGATACACATTTCTGCACTCGTTAGCGAAATCAGGATATACCGTTAGAAAGTGTTTCCATACTTTTGCATCAGACGAATGTCTAATCTCTCCATCTTCAGTTGTATGTTGTGCATGCCATCTCATGGTAGCCGCTTTCTTCTCGGAAAGATATAGACGCTTCAGTCTGTCCGTAATTGGCAAGTACCACATCTGCTGAAATGGTACATGCGTCCAGTAGTAGGTTGATATCTTGGTTTCCCACAAAAGCGACACTTCTGCAACTTTTTTTTATCTTTCCAAAATATCATGCAGTTGTCGATGCATACATCAATCATTTTAGATGGTAATCCAAGACTCAAAACCAATTTCTGAATTGCATAATAAGACTCAGCCGAATTATTATCTGCAGGCAAATACTCTTTAATTAAATCAGCTCATGCATAGCAATTTTCAGGTAAGTTGTAATCACTTTTAGTTGTCATCATCCTAGATGCTAATGATAATTTAGATTGTCCTTCTTTACATCCATCGTAGATAGGTTGATTTACAGCGTCTAACGTATCATAAAATTTTTTAGCATCTAAGATCGGTTCCTCGTAATTTGGAACACTAGCAAATGTAACATTTTTATCAAATGCAGATGATGTTTCTTGAAATGCATTTGTAACCATATCCTGAAACCTATTTTCTGTTTGATGTTGACGACTACTTCCTCTATTTAAGTTCATACTACTAGAACTACCTTCTTCAACATTAGAACTTTCTCCATGCGAAAACCATAGATAGTAATTTGGTGTGAAACCTATATTAAATAAATATCTCTTCACGTTATCTATTGAGATATACTTCTCATTCTGACATTTTCGACAATGACAGAAGATTTTACCGTTCTCCTGCGCTAAGGGGTTATTAGTTGCCTGATAGATGAATCTGTGCAAACCATCACGATACTCTTTTGTAACTTCATTGGTATTTGGGCCTCTCTGCCGATACATCCATCCTCGCAAGGCGAAAATTTCATGCTCCGAACCAGACATTTTTTTTGTTTTTTTTGGATTTGTGAATTGGTGATTGAGATGGGAGAGTGGAGAGTTGTATGTATAAGAAAATTTTGCTACTGATTTGCTTTGAAATTGCGAAAGGCTGATTTGCTAGGAAAGTGCTAAGAATTTGCTAGGAGTTTGCAAGGGAAAGTTTCCTCGCAAATATTAGTTACTCTTGTTGAAAATGTGTATATTCGCAAATTTTCGACCAATTTGCGAGTAAAACATTTTCGCTCACTGAATACTAGCAAGTCAGTCGCAATTTTGCGAGTGACATGTTCGCATCGCAATTCACTCGCAAAATTGCGATTGAATTGCGAGTAAAATATGTTCAAACAAAATTGCAAGTAAAAATAATTTCCTTGCATTTCCTCGCAATTTGGTCGCAAATTTGCGACTGCAAATCTTCCTCGCAAATTTCTCTCACAAATTGACTATTTTCTTGTAGTGTAAGGCTCGACAAGTTAATAATAAGAAGCATCCTCTGACTAAGAAGAAATAGCAGACCACTGCTCCTTCACGCAAGCGAAAAACTGTTAAGGCATCACCAAGGAAGAGAGCTTCTTCTTCTTCACGTTAAATTGTACCTCAAAATGAGGAATTATTTTCAGCTCATGATTCTACGACTACTAAGGCTACAATGCGACTTCTTATAAGGGTTTGATGGTTTTCCGAAAACCATATGCTTCTAAATGATTACATCAAGTTGGAACTGTCAAGGTCTTAGAAACTCCTGGAAAGTTCGACGCCTAATGGAAATTAGATTATCTTTATTTTCGGACATAATGTTTCTAATGGACACTAAAACCGATGATGCATATGTTTTACAAGTTTTTGGATGGATGGGTTATGTCAATAATTTCACTGTTCCGCCTATAGTTTTGCATGGAGGTTTAGCTCTATTTTGGAAGTCTGATATTGATGTTGAAGTGCTCGCCTCTTCCGCTCACTATATTGATACTCGAGTATCTTTCCAAGAAAAAATTTCCACTTTACCTTTGTGTATGGGGAACCAAATCGTGACAACCGCCAACAAATTTGGGATGAGATATCGCTTCTAGCAGATCAACATGATTCTTATTGGACTCTTATTGGCGACTTCAATGATATACTTTGCCAAGCTGAAAAGAGTGGTGGTCCGCTATGTGCTGAAGGATCCTTTGTGTGTTTTCAAAGTTTTATCTTTCTCAATGGGCTTTGGGATGTTAAACATTTCGGCAATTACCTTTCCTAGAGATGTATGCATTACGATCACCTTGTTCATGCTCGTATGGATAAGGCTTTGGGCAATAATGCTTGGTTCAAGATCTTTCTGTCGGGAAGGCTTGAATTCCTTCATTTTGAAGGGTCCGACCATAGGCCCTTGATCCTATACCTTGATGATACTCAACTTAAGCATTGAAGATTGTTCCGCTTTGATGCTCGCTTGTGTGACAAGGATGAGATTTGTGATCTCATTGCCTCGGTTTGGAGTGGTTTGGATGCTGCTACAGTGGAGTCTAAGCTTGGAGCTTGTTGGCATGAGTTGATAAAATGGACCAAGCAACAAAAATTTAATAGCCTGACACTAATCTCGACTACACAACAAGCATTGGATATAGCACTCTCTGCGCCTTTAGCTCACTCTTCTGAGATAAATAGGCTCAATGCTATATTTGATGTTGCTTACCGCGATGAAAAAAGTTTTGGCAACAACGTAGTAGAGTCTTGTGGTTGCAGAGTGGGGATAAGAATATCGGGTTCTTTCATGCATCCTCTAGCAACCGTCGCTCCTTCAATCGGTTCATAGTGATGGAGGATTCGAATGGTGTCACCAAGTTTAAAGAATGTGAGAAAGTAAAGGAGATAACACAACCGATTGATCTTATTAATATTTCTGTAAATCTTTATATAGTTAATGAAAATATATTGTTAGAAAATATTTTTTAAACGAGTTTGGCATATTTTTAAAAATCTGTTATCATTCAAAATAGACTGAATTAAATTAGTTGTCTATATATAAATATTTACGCGAATATGAATTTGTTATCATAAAAAGAATATCATAAATCAATCAATATATTTTGTCATAAAAATAACTATAATCTTTAAAATCTGTTGTTTCCATAAAAATATATTGAAGAGTTAATATCAGAACTTCAAAAACAGGATAGCACAACCGATTGATCTTATTAATAGTTCTGTAAATCTTTATATAGTTAATGAAAATATATTGTTAGACAATATTCTTTAAACATATTTGGTATCTTTTTTTAAATTTGTTAACATTCAAAATAGACTATGAATTAAATTCGTTATATATATATATATA
>OVAN01005285.1:0-23829 GCA_900406275.1 Anastatica hierochuntica | reverse complement strand
ATTTAAGGGATTGGAAATGTCGACGGTTCGTCCTAAAAAGTCTTAGACGACGGGGAAATTAGTCGGGAACCTTATTCTTTGGCCAATGGAGGTAAAATGGTCTCGGGAATAAGATTTAAGAATATTCCTTAGAGAAAATTAAGTTTTCTCGGAGAAATATTTTTTCCGACTATTCGGCATGTAATCGGCACGTTCGGATCGAGAAACGAATGTCTCCGCACGATCGGATCTGATCGGGCACTGTTTGGCACGATCGGGTATGTTCGGATTAGGTAAAATACACGACAGATATGTGCTTATTGTGCCTGGCGAGCGTACCACACAGCTGGACACGTGTCGCCGAATGGAGAAAGCTTGGTGTCCCATGTGCTGACTCTTCCCAAACAGCTGGCCGCCTATATAAGGCCTTTGGCACACAACAAATCGAGATTTTGGGAAGAAACACGAGCATCCGAACGTGATGGGAGAGTAATCTCGTGCACCCGAACGCGTTGAGAGAAATTCTCTCGTGCACCGAACGTTCCGAAGGACGCTTTCTCGTGCCAAACCAAGTTGTCATCGAGATTCATCATGCCCAAGCTGCTAGCCGCCTATATAAGCAAGTTTCCCCATCAGAAATGATGTTTGGAGACATTGGCTTGGGGAGAAATCGTTCGGGTTGTTCGGATACACGACCGACGATTGATCCGGCTGTCCGGATACGCGATCGGCGACAGTCCCAAACATGTATTTGAAGACTTTCCTCGTGCCTAAGTCCTTTTCGGAGAATTCTCTCGTGCCTAAGTGAAATCTTGGAGAGTTCTTCGTGCCTAAGGGAGTTGTTGCCGAGAAAACTCTGTGCACGACGTTCGGGAAAGTTCTTTAGGTAAGTCGATCAATCCGAAACTGTGATTACACGATTGCTCTCAATTTCGACCGTGCATACGATTGTTGTTGTTGTGCCAAGTGCTCAGGATAACACGGAATTGGCCCGAAACAAAGAAGGAATCTGTTCGGAAGGTTGCTAGGCCACGTTCGGGAACTATTGAGCTTCCGGTAAGTATCCGATAAGGGTTTTCACTATCGGAATGTTCGGTTACCCGTGAGTTACGGACTGGATCGGTATATAGTGATCGGGTTATGCGTGTTTAGTTTTTTGCCGTGAAAGGACTTGGCGAGATCGGTCAGCGGGTTCCCGATAAGAAGTTAATCACTCGGTAAGTACTCGGATCACCCGAACGTTGCTTTCCGAATAGCTTTGCCGAGCAATTCTTTCCGAATAGCTTTCCCAACCATTAACCATAGGAATCCGAATGTACTAAGCATAGGTTTTTTGCGGGTTGTTAGGCTCGGCTACGCTCGGACCCTATTCTTTCCTTAGCTAAACCGTGGCGGAATTCTAAGGTGAGTCTTGGTAGTCGTTTTCTCATGTCCGCATGAGCTGCACCACAAGTTGTTTGTGTGTTTCATTGTTTGATGTTTGGATCATGAAACATAAAGTACTTGTGTGATCATTGTGTGATATTATGGTCGCGACTTATAAATAGTTTATATTTTCCGTTTGGTTGTTCTGTGTTTTGTCCGGACGTGACCTTAATCCGGATAGAATACAAACACGTACGTTGAGAAAGCTTAGTAAAATTATATGGAATGTTAGCCCGAGGTTCATAGTGAACCAAGAGTGAATTATAAGGCTAAGTATAAAGAAGTAAAGACTAAGGAACTATCTAAGGCATCGCTGCCCATGATTACCCACGTCCGTGGCTTGGTCGTTGCGTGGTGGCGCATGGACGGATCAAGTACACGAAGACACGGAGAGACTGGTTCGCTACCATGGTCGTGTACTGCGTGACGACGCAGTGCTAGAAGTTCCATGTATCATGGCTTCTAGCGGAGGAATGTATAATGTATATATATTATTACTATCGTCCTGTTTAGCCTTTGTGGCTATGAGATTAGCTATATTATATTTTTACGTGAGGTGGATACGAGTAATATGGAAGTGATGCACTTAAGGGTTTTCCCGGGATAAGTATTGATAAGTAGGGATAAGTATTGGATAAGTATTGATAAGTATGAATAAGTATTGATAAGTAGGGATAAGTATTGATAAGTATTGGATAAGTATTGATGAGTATGGATGAGTGCTTATAGTATACTAGAGTGATATACTTGCTTGTTTTTTTTCTACTTATCGTATCGTTTTGGGGCTAGGACTGTATGCGTAGTGGGTTGGGTTTCCAGGCTTACTGAGTAACGTTGTTACTCACGACTCTCTTGTGCGTGCAGGTAACCACTAGAGTGGGGACTTCTTTTTCTTTGGGGTGCAAAAGAACGTCTAAACCAGCGTTAGTTTTTGTTGTCCTTGCAAAGGAAATTTGATGTATAGCTACATAAACGCTGTTGAGCCTTAGGCTCTAGGGAAAACTTATAAGTTTTCTTGTAACACTTTTAAAATACTAAGTATATATAATATAGAAAGTTTCTTACAACTACATATTCCAAATGATATTAGTCTTTGTCCGGGCGAACTAACTGTTAATCGTTGCTCGATGGGTTGAAAAGCCTAAAGCAATGGTTAGCAGGATATCTGGTGAACTCAGAAAGTTGGTTCAAGGAACCGGAATTTATTTTGGGAACCTCGGATCGGCCTTTTGGGGACATCATATGTGCCACTTCTGTTCAGCAATGAACGGGGGTGTCACAGGGCGTGCTTGCAATTAATGTTTCTAATGTTTCATAATAATATGTTTTTAGCATCAGAGATATCATCTTAGGCCCATATAGGATTTCATTAACTCCTTAATGGTTGAATTAATTATTTTAACTCAAAATTGGCTTATAGGATTTCATTAACTCCTTAATGGTTGAATTAATTATTTTAACTCAAAATTGGCTTAGAACGATACTATATTCAAATGGATTCGTCGACGATATACACAAAATGTTAAAAGAAACTAAGTTTATGAATTCTTTACAAGAGAGTACATATTTATCAATATTTTATATTTGGTTCAGTTAGATCTTATTTAATGAGTAATGACTACCAAGGGTAAAGAACCGGAGTTGAGCATTGGTGGGGTTATAATATCATTGTTGGTAGCTTTTGGGATTAATTTGAGAACAACCCTAAAGGAGATGTTAAAAATTGATATCACTTATCTATCTTTAACATTATTTTTAGGTTGAGGACACGGAACTCACTATGCGTACAAGTTCTACATAGGCACTGAGAAGTAAAAGACGATACTCTTGCCAAAGAAAGAAGCTACATCCATTGACTCAAAAGATAACTTAACCTTTCTACGAAACAAAGAAATGTCTATGATGCATGGATTCACCTTCGTCTTATATGGATCCTACGATTTGTAAAAGGAACATAGTGGAACAAGAGCCACTACAATAGGATGGTACACAATCTCAACACTCGAACAAGACATATGGAAGCCAGTGATACCATTTTCAACCATATGATGATGTTGTAGACGCCAAACTAGTTCGTCATACTTAGGAATATTTTAATATTCTGAAAATGCGGAACAAGTGGAAGGGTAAATCAATTAAGAAGCTTAAGGGAGCAGTAAAAGGTTTGAAAACCAAGTTAATGAGCTCCGTGTAATGTTCAAAATCTCGGACACTTCAAGCAGAGATTGATAGGAAATGGTTGACGAGTGCAATGAAGAGGAGGTGGATTTGGAGACATTTAGAAGAAAATCTTTCCATGGCGTGCCAAGCTCATCTTTGGTAATTCATGACCAAGCCATCCTCCTATGAGACTTCAATGAGAAGAAAGAGAAAAGTATTTCGTTCACCAACTCTAAGCTCGAGTAATCCATCCCTCTCACTCAAATCAAGGACTCCTTCGAGTCCAAAACATCTTAATTCCAAGATGCTTTCAATTTTCTCTTTGTAATTATCAATTTTGGTTTGTTTTGGTGTGTTTGGTCTCTTTCGTCGGATTTGTTTACACATCGAGAGGGTGATGAATAAGTTTGAGAGAGGGGAAATTGTTGCTAATATCATTTTAAGTTCTTTTTATTTTTATTTTCTCTTCTTTGAGTCTCATGCATCCAACGTATACAAAAACGCACAAAAAAATTGAAATTTTTGAAATTTTTCCAAAAAAATATAATCATGTAATTTGCACAATCATTATATAGGATTGAGTCTTAGTGCATATAGGTGCATGTACATATGCATAGATGAAAATTATTTAATGCTTTGTAATTTTAGTATGTTTAGGAATTGAATCAAAACTCTTGCTAGAAGTACTATATAGCTTGAGTCAAAACAAAAAATAGAAAATTTATGTTTGGATCTCCCAACTTAATTTTTTCATTTAGATTTAATACTGCATGACTTGAATTCAATCCTAATGAACTTGAACTTAATTGAAATATGAATTAATCTTGCTTATCGACTCGGAATTCATGAAACATTGTAAAAAAAATATTGAAACTTGGATTGTTTTATCTCATTTTACTTTTCTTTACAATATGAATGGTCTTTCTCACTTTAAAAATGGTATTTGATCCTTAACTTCAAACCATTTTTTCCAAAAATACATTGTTCTTTTACAAGTGAGGTCTTATATTTTTGCTTTTGTATTTTAAATCTTGTGAGTATTGGGATGAAAAAGACGAATTTTCTTAGATTTAGTCTCGCTTTAATACAAATAGATATATGTGAAGATCGACTCGAGTGCGTTTACTTGATGATCATTAGGTTAGGACGTTTTGTAGAAGAAAGCAAAAAAAATGCTAGCTCTAAGTTTGGAACAAAGTGAAAGAAAGATGACAAAAAAAGAGGGTAACAAATACAGTCAATAGAAGACTAGAATATATGTATCAAACAAAAGAAACAAAAAAAAGAGCTAGATTAAAAGAAAAAAATCCTTAAAATGTGAAATCAAAGTAAAGGAAAAAAGAGATATTGATTATGGGAAGTGATTTGTATGTTCACAATGCTTTGTTGAGGTCGAAGAATGGTAGAACTAAGGAGACAACATAAGGATGGAATTTGAATAGAGAATGCAAGTCATTGTACACATAAATAGTCCACTTCTCCTTCAATTTTACTACTTGCAATGCATGTTTTTCAATGAGTTAAGCAACCATAAAAATGTAAAATTAAACTTTTCAATCATAAGCAAAAGCCTATTTATTCTAAGACGTACGATGTTAGATTTCTTGTCCATTGGTGAGATTCCATATAAAAAAAATCTAATTGAAAGTCAAAGGGTAGAAGAATATAATTGCTTGTGAAGGTTTAGACGTAGACTAACTAGCAAAAATTTCAACTTGCAATGAGTATGGCGAAGTACGAATGATTAAGATCGACTTTTCCTATATATTATTTCTTCCTACGAATTTTGGTTCAATTACCTTTGCATCTCCTTTTAGTTATGAGTCCTTATCTTCAACCCTCTCTTTTGGGATTGGTCTTTGTTTATTTACTTGAGGATAAGCAAATGTCAAGTCCGAGGAAGTTGATATTTACCTAATTTAGTCGGTTTTAAGCATCGTGTTTAACAGTTTTATTCTCTTTTATCTCATTTGGATATATTAATATAAATTAATAATTGTCTAAAGGAGGAATTTAAAAAGACAAATTTGGAGTTGAAGAATCAAAGAAATGATGAAAAAATATAGAGTGAAGAAGACTTGGACGACACTGCTGCATTGCACGGGTAGACGAACAACTCCATGTGAAGTATTCCATATCACAAGGTGACATGGGTCGGACAGCATGGGATCCTGAAACCAAGAGTAGATCTGGGTCCGGACAATTTTTTTTTAGTAGAGAAACAATCTTATACCTTCTAAAAACATAAGTTTATGTTTCTCTTTGTCCCTTTGAGTTTGATCATATACTTTTGGATCTTTGATAATCTTTTAGCTTCTTCTAATCTCTTTCTTAATCATGATTATGTTTGTTTCATGTAATTCTACACGTTCTCATATCATAATTGAGTAGTCTTTTAGTGTGGATCATGCGTTAGGTAGACTAAGAGAATTTTCATGCTTATCAATGATGTTTATGGTTAGATTCATATAGACTCACATGTTTAGATAGTTATTAATGTTAGATTTGACTTGATCATTCGGTTTGTAGTTTCAGGGAATTTCACACCTGGAAGGTGTTCGATTGAATTCCCAAAAGAAACTTTAAATATATATTCATGCTTAATCTATGAAAATATTTGATTAAGGTGATTTGTTGACATTTGAGCTTGTATGTAATGATTAATGATTGCTAAATTACTGAATAAAATATTGATTTAGTAGTCATTAAATGGATTAGTCTCATGAGAATGAACTAGTGGATCTTATTGTCTCGTCATTAGATGGTTCTTAGTTGTTGATCCTATCACCTTTGGTTAGTGCTTTCCTTGTCCCAGTTGATTGTATAATTCATTATCTGCATGCTTTTAATCTTTGAATCTTCATCTTATTTTCGCTAATTGTCTTGTTTGATTTATGTTGTTTGCTCCTTTTGTTTCATTTTTAAGTAGTATTTAGTGCAAGAAACAATCTTGTCTTATTCGTTGAGCTTGATCATAGGATCTAATAGAGTTATGCGGGTTAGTTAAGCTCCTTATGGATCGATCATGATGCTATAGTACAAGAGATCATAATGTTCTTGCATTAGTCCATATTTAATCTCGAGAGCGAAAATAAATCTCTTATCACCCTGATCCACCTTTCTGATGTGTCCCTTGGCGCCTCTCTTTCAGTATGTGGGTTTATTATGTTTAACAGTCAAGACCACTATTCTTGGTAGGCTTTAAAGAATTGATTTATTTTCTATGCAAATCACCGCACGATCTTTCTCTATTTTTCCTCACTGAATGATTTTGGCAACTTACTCCCGGAAAATCACACATCTTAATACTACTCCAGCATAAGTACGTTTAACTGTGAAGTTATCTCAGCACAAGTTACCAAAAAAATAACCGTATGTTAGTGATAGACATAGTCAAAAAACTTTATTTAAAATCTTCCACACCATGCGTCTCCATAAATCAGAGTTTTACACAAACTTTTGGTATAATTTTCTTATGGAACATTGTAACATGCACGAAGACAAGAAAATTTATTATTTTATCGTTACAAATTGATGTTGATCAAAAGAATTTCAATTTAAAAAACCCATGAAAAAAAGAATTATAGCCTTGTTGGTAACAATATAAATATGTAGATAGAAACATGACCGCCATTAGAATAAATTGATTTTTATGTAATTTTTATTTAAATCATAACGAAAATATTAACATTAAATCCATATTTACATATTGTATATTAAATATGTTCCCCTTAAGCATTAGTTCGTTTTAAACACTAAGACATAATATATTTATGATCAACATGCATAATGTGGACTTGAATTCTAGTAATGACATCAAAAACTATAACATTACTACTTGAATTGGAGGAATGAGGACAAACTATAATATAAGGTTAGGTAAATAGGACAAACTTTAGATGAATAGGATGATGTTAGATACAATTAAACATGTGACTCATTCACCTAACTCTCTCCTTTCTCTTTAACACTATAACAGTTTCAGCCACATCGTTAGCTATGTACAATTGAATAAAAGTATTTTGAATAGATCACTATTTATAGTGTTAGTGTATAGGGTTAGGTAAATAGGAAAAAGTTTAGACAAAGAGAGATTGAGACATGTGATTCACCTAGATCTATAGTTTCAGGTCATTTTGTCCATTTATCTGTGTAATCTTTCATATAAATATGGTTCTCGTGAACAGTCACAAACATTTCTTTCATTTCAAGGAAATCTTTGCTTAATTTTGTAGTCTCTTTCTATCTCTTAAATCTAAACTTAGGATCATGTTAATGGTTATTCCCAAAAGAATAACCAAAACTACAATAGTTAATGTGATATTTGAGGCTGGAAGAATGAGCTTTAGAGCTCTATAGAAAGATATAAACTTTGTATTTCTCTTATTAAAAACTCTCTATTTTCTTTTCCATTACAATTTAAGGCTACTTATAGCTAATACAATGAGTTTGATGTCTTAATCTAATGACACTTGTCTTAGCTACAATTCATCACAGATTTGGATAGGATCAAATCGGTTGAACGTCAGCTCAGAGTGACATGTACTCAGCTTTTGTTGAGCTTTTAGCGACAGTAGGTTTCTTCTTAGAGGATCATGATCTAATGTTGTTTCCCAAGAAAGTACAAAACCCTCGGGTTGATCTTATAGTGACTTTACACCCTGCCTCATCACAGAAGTTGAGAGTGACATGTACTCAGCTTCTGTTGAGGTTTAGGCGATAGTAGGTTTCTTCTTAGAGGACCAGGATATAATGTTGTTTCCCAAGAAAGTACAAAACTCTCCAGTTGATCTTCTAGTGACTTTACACCCTGCCTAATCACTATCACTATAGACACGTAGTGTAAAATTTGTGTCTTTGTTGAAATATATCCCCATTGTAACAGTACCCTTCACATACCTGAGTATTCTTTTCAATAGCAAGAAGTATGAAACCATAGAATTATGCATTCTTTGACATACATAATTGACAGAATATTGCAAATCTAGTCTTGTTAGAGTTAGATATTGCAACTTTCCTACCAGACTTCTGAAGTATGTTCGATTGTTGAAAACTTGATCTTAAGCTGCTATTTTATCAGGATGTGTGGGAAGAGGAGTTGGCATTAGTGAGCAATTGCTCATTCCTGCAACAGCTAGCAAATCCTCTGCATACTTTTCTTGTGACAGAAACAGTCCTTTATCATGAAAATGAGCTTGTGTTCCAAGGAAGTAATGTAACTTTCCTAGATCCTTCATCCTGAACTCAGAGTTTAGATGATCAAGTAGCATATTCATAGCTTCAAAATCATTCCTAGTTATAGTCATATCATCCACATAAAGAAGCAGCAGTATGAAATCCTTTCCTTTGCAATAGATAAAAGTGAAGGATCTTTTATGCTGCAAATGAAACCAAATTCTAAGAGGTAAGTACAGAATTTGTTAAACCACGCTCTTGGAGATTGCTTGAGCCTTTATATTGATTTGTCTAACAAGCAAACATGATCAGGTTTGGTTGGGTCTACAAATCGAGCCGGTTGTCTCATGTAGACTATTTCACTCAAATCACCATGTAGAAAGGCATTTATGACGTCCATCTACTTGATCTTCCATTGCATCACAGTGGCAGTATGAAACACAAGTCTCACTGTGGTAGTTATCACCACAGGGCTATAGGTTTCTAAATAATATATGCCCTCTGATTGGTCAAATCCTTTTGCTACTAACCTTTCCCTTAGTTTGTCTAGTGTACCATCAACATTTAGCTTTGTTCTAAATACTCATTTACTTCCAAAAACATTTATAGAAGGATCATAAGGAACAAGAGACCAAGTGTTAACCTCTTTATAGTTGTCAACGTCTTCATTCATTGTTGCAGTCCATGTGTCATCTTTTAGAGCTTCTGTCATGGTTTTAGGTTATGGATATGACACTCTTTGAGTGAATATCACATACCTTAGATTAGGCTTAGAGATTCCTGACTTAGCTCTTGTCTGCATCTTATGAGTATTGGTTACTTCTGGCAAGGTGTTTCCAGAGTGTTGTCTTCTTGAATGACTGAGTTGTTTGTCTTACTAGGTGAAGGGGATAAGATGTTGCCTATAGGTTCAAGATCTAAGCCTGCCTTATACCCAGAACTTACGCCTTCACTTGTAGTAGACAATTCAGAAGTATCATTAAGTTGAGATTCTGAAACTTGACCTTGATTGTTCTCTTCTGATGCAGATTCTGAAGCTTGTTGAATTTTTTGTATTGGAGTGACTTCTTGTGGTACAATATCTTGAATTAGGTAATGAGATTAGTCCATTATATTTTCTGCACCAGAGCCTTGATCATTGTTTCATGAAACATTGTGATCTTGTCATGAACTTGTTCTGTCTTCTGATTGATTTAGTATCGTCTGAAGATGTTACAACCATGTTGTCATTAAAGGAGTTGTAGCCTTAGGATGTAGATAGTTGTAACAATTTTGAAAAGGAAAGTTGGCTTCATCAAACAAAGGATGCCTGCTTATATAGACTCGACATGTAGTAGGAGCCAAGCACCTATTGCCTTTGTACTTAATATTGTATCCTAGGAAGACACACTTTAGTGACCTTAGATCTAGTTTGTTAGATGTGTAATTCCTTAGCATAGGATAACATGCACATCCAAAGACCCTTAGAGCAGAATATTCAAGAGCTTTGCCAATGAGTAGCTCAATGAAGAACTTTTGTTATGACCTACAGTTGAATAAAGAAAAAAGTTGATGATGAAGTTCGCCAAGAAGAAGGCTTCTAACAAATATTTCTAAGGTATAGAGACTTGAAACATCATAGATAATCCCATTTCAATGATGTGTTTATGCTTTCTCTCGGCAATACCATTTTGTTGAGGGGTGTGAGGACATGATATTAGTTTTTGTATACCACATCCTGGCAAATCATTGATGAACTATTTACTTATGAATTCTCCTCCTTCATCACATTGGAAAGCCTTTATTTTTCCTTTGATACTGATTTTCAACCAAAGCTTGGTAAGAGATGAAGATAGAATAAAAATATGATTTTTCTTTCAAAAGATAAAGTCAGCCGAATCTTGAGTAATTATCAATGAATATAGCATAATAGCAAAAGCCTTGATTGGATACAATAGGAGATGGTCTCTAAAGATCACAATGGACTCATTCTAAAACATTAGAAGCAACAAAAGATGAAGCAGAAAAAGGAAGTCTTGAACTTTTCCCCATTTGACAAGCCTCACACACTGTCTTGGGACCCTTATTTATGTAGATAGCTTTCTTAGCAGACAGCTCTTGAAGAATTTGATAGTTTGCATGACCAAGTCTCCTATGCCAGGCTTCAAAGCTGGTTGTATGTTGTCTGGTGGAGTATAAGGCTTGCAGCGGTTGATTCTTCAAGAGATAAAGACCATCAAGTGTGTTTCCCTGAATGAGTAGCCTCTTTGTTCCCTTATGAGTCACACGCATATTATAGCCATCAAATTCAAAAACACAAGGGTAGTCTCTAGTGACTTTTGAAACAAATAACAATGATTTGGTAATATATATCCGGACATACCAAAACATCTTTAAGAGGAATGTTACCTGAGGTAGAGGCTATGTTGGATGATCATATGTGTGTGATGGGCAAGAAGTTTCCATCTCCAACCATTACACTGTCAGTTCCATGATAAGGTTGAGAGTGTTGCAGATTCTGAGTTGAGTCGGAGAAGTGAGCAGTTGCTCTGGTATCTGGATACCACTCTTTTCTACTTTGCTCAGTAACATCTGTGATTCTCATGGCAGTGAGAGCATTAGGTAGTTCCTCAGACTGATAGTTGTTATTGAACTTGTGCCAACACTTAAGAACATGTGTCAACCTTCCCACAAATATGACTGACATGCTTGTTTTCTTCACCATAAGAGTTTCTATTGTTTGAAGAGGAGATCTGGTGGTAGAAACCTCTGCCTCTTTTGGAGAAGTGCCCTCTTCCTCTGCTGCCATATCTTCCATAAGTCTGGCCTCTCCCCCTACTATTGTAGTTATTGATTGATGATTGAGAGACATTAAAGGCTAAGTGAGGAGAGACTGAGTTTTATGTGACATAACTCTACAATATGTCATCAAAGTTAATCAGTCTATAAACCACAGCTTCAAATGAAGGTGTAGGATGAGCATCCATTAGCCCTTCGATACTGGTTTTTATTGGTTCATAATCTCTACTGAGACCATGAAAGACCGTAAATATCTTCATTTTATCATTCACATGGCTTCCAATTGAGGACAGTTGCTCACATATACTTTTGATATCTCTAAGATATCCATTCATAGTTTTATCCTTCTTATTTGTAGCCTTCTTTGGAGCTCAAACAATCTCGAGGATGAGACTTTATTAAAGAAGTTGGCCAGGGCAAGTCATACCTGACAAGAAGTCTCACATGTAACAACTTCAGAGAGGATTTCTTCAGCAAGCGACCCTCAAAGCCAGGCTTTTACTATATGGTCATATCTGCTCCAAGTGTAATAGTCTGGATTTGGAGTAGGGGTTGTGTTGCCATCGATCCCAGGTACAAGAAATGTTTCAGGAGGCTGAGGCTGAGACAGAGACCTAGTGACAAAGCAAAGCAGACCTTGTCCTGACAAGAAGGATTCGAACTGTGATTTCCACATAATATAGTTTTTCTCATTGAGTTTTATGGTAACACAGTTAGCTATCTTAAGAGAGGGATAGAAGTATTGCCCTATGGCTCCTTCCATGGCTGACCTACAACTCTGATACCATGAAAGAATGAGCTTTGGAGCTCTATAGAAAGATATAAACTTTGTATTTTTCTTATTGAAAACTCTCTGTTATCTTTTCCATTACAATGTAAGGCTACTTGTAGCTAAGACAATGAGTTTGATGCCTTAATCTAATGACACTTTTCATAGCTACAATTCATCACAGATTTGGATAGGATCAAATCGGTTGAACGTCTTGGTCTCTGTATTGGATTCCTTGACAGCTCATGTGTACGGTTTGTTGCACACACTTTGTCCTTCTGATTTATTTATTGTTTGTCTTTGAGCTATTTATCGAACCGTTGGAGCTTTGTCTTGTCTGTGGGCAGAGATTTGATCTGGTCCAGAGTGTTTGCTTGAGCCACATGTTGCCTTGATGCACAAGTCTCAGCTTTCTCTGTTTCCTTGTACTCTGCCTTAGCTCTGTTTTGCGGCTCATCTTTAACAAAGGTTTGATACGTCTAAGAATTGATCATGAATCTTGTGCTCACCTTTGTCATTGTCTTCATGACTATGCCCATGAGAATTGATGTCAATGATTGAAAATACATAATTGTGCAAAAAAAATATTGGCCCCTAACGTCATCTATGATCTGTTAATGGGTATTATGTGAAGTATCTACATGATATTGCATACTCTAAGGTATTGGCACTATGGGCTAACAACCCAAGGGAATATGGAGATCTAAGCTACTCAATCAACGATGTTGGTACAGTTCTACATTGGTGTAAGATAAACTTTAGATGATGAAATGGATGAGGCTGAGTCACATATGAGAGTGAAGACATGGAGAGATTGTTGATCAATTATCTCCATCTTTAACTAAAATTAATGTGGAGTTCTAGATTCTGCTACTCCTTTCGTTTTTTTGTACTTAGACCATGCCCACCAGTGATTTCGGGTGGGGTTCGATCTCCAAAAAAAATTTGATTATTTTATATATATATATATATTTGTTTGACTTTAAAAAATAATAATAAAAGAACCAATCGCGGACCGCCACGTGTCAGTGGGATCCGCGATTTTTGGTGATACCGTATCATGAGCGGGAGCTGGGAAGGGGAGGTTCATGATTTTTTTCTTTTTTTAATAATTTTTCCCTAAAATCTGTGTCATGAACTCCTTTAGATCCTTCAATGGGCATGCCCTTAGATGTTTTACCGGATATCACATAGATTAAGAAAATACATAATTGTTCTCAATTTTTCTCTTTTAACTAAAACAACATTAACTAGAAATAACTCAACCAATAGAAAATCATATTGCATAATATAAATGGTCATAAAATTTACTTTTTCCATTGAATTTAAACAAAAAATAAATTCTTAAACATCAAATAAAACAAAACTGAGAGATTATTTTCATTTTGACCTTGTAATAGGTCTGCATTTGTCTTCAAAAATACATTGATGTACCAACTCTCAGAGTTCTACTATTTTTGCTAAAACTAGAACATTTTTTATAGTGTCAAACTAAAAAACATTTTTTATGAAAAAGATAATTCCTTGTTGCTATATATTGTTCTATTCTAAATTTTAATAAAATATATTAAATGGCATTTCTACGGACTAGATGAGCAAAGAGGAAGTGTGGGATAGTTTAGGAAGGCAGAAGATGAGCCGAATTTCTATCAATTTTCATTGTTATTGTGAAAATTAAAAATAATGGTAAATAACGCAAGATAGAATAAAGCTAATAAGGTTTACTAAATTAAAATACAAATATAATTCAAGTTCATCAATTTTTGCTTTATTGATATATCTTCCTTACATACTTACATTGCCTTGTTTTAAACTTAATTATGTTTTTTTAAGTTGAGATTTTTTTTAACACTAAAAATATTTTCTTTTAATAATATATTCAAAATACCGCAACTCAAAATGCATGATCAGATACAAAAATAAATAAATAAATACATGTGCATTAATATAGGTTATGATAATGAATTAACAACCAACTAAAATATGGCAAAAGTTTAAAAACGCCAGCAGGTGTGAATCTATACACCAGCAGGAGTGGTTTACATTAGTTAATAATAACTTGTTGTTATGTTTTAGATGCTTAGGTTTATGGATTTATAGACTGATTCTTCTTAGTTTCTTGTTATGATCTATGTTATTTTTTGTGCAGGAAATGAAAACAGAGACGACACGAAGATTACGAGTTCCCAAGGCCAAAACAAAGCACTTGGTACGTCTCGGAGGAAGAAGAAAATATTCAAGTACAAGGTATTACCACACACCCCATCTCACACCTCTCAGCCATAACCAAGTTTATCATATAGTGAAAAGAAGATTTTCCTTAGACAATGATGTCACTCACAGCCTCACTCCTCTCACCATTTTCCCATGAAAGCTTTCTGTGTATTTGAGATATTCTTTGTGATGTGTTAACCTTAATCTTTCTTCTTCCTCTATGCTATATACTCCTTGACCACGTCTTGACTCCTATTAACCTTATCCGTGACAATTAAGATTCCTCTTAACAACCTGCACATGGTATGTTTCTCGCACTCTAAGTGTGTTATCAATCAAAACGCTGAATATAAGCATCCTGGACTTTATACAATCTGATATTGACTTTGGACCTTAGCTTGAAACCACCACAACCCACATATCAACCTAAAGTCCAGACCCAAATGATGAAACGCACCTTACAATTCTCCACCTCGTTTCTTCACTTTCAGACAAAACTTTCCTCTAGAAACTTCAACCAGTTCCCAGATCTCCTTTTCCGACAATCAACCTTGTCGAAATCGAGTTCATATCTTTTCCGATCTTTACTCCCCGTCGCTGAGAACCCTCAAGCGACTCCTTCCATCTTCAAATTTCTTAACCGGAACAGCCTTAGTTAGGATATCAGCTGGATTAACCCGTGTGTCTATCTTTGTGACCACAATCGTTCCTTCTGCTACCAGATCTCTGATAAAATTCAATTGCACATCTATGTGCTTGGTGCGTTCATGAAAAACGCTATTCTTAGCAAGGCACATCGCACTCAGTGAGTCACAGAACACCTCAACATTTTCCTGTGGAAAACCAAGCTCTGAGGTAATCCCTTTAAGCCATACAGCTTCTTTACTTGCTTCCACTAGCGCCATATATTCAGATTATGTTGTTGATAACGCTACTATATGTTGAAGACCTGACCTCCAACTCACAGTGTTTCCTCCTACTTGAAACAAATAGCCAGTAATCGATCTTCGACGATCAAGATCTGCAGCGTAATAAGTGTCACAGAAGCCCTTCACATCAAATCTTTCACTTTGTTTAAAGGTAAGCTTCTTACTTGAAGTTCCTCTGATGTATCTGAATAGCCATTTAACCGCGTCCCAGTGATCTTGTCCAGGAGAACTCATAAACCTACTCACCAGTCCTACTGCGTGAGCTATGTCGGGTCTGGATCCTATCATGGAGTACCTTAAGCTTCCAACCGCACTAGAGTAAGGTACACTCTCCATCATCTTTTCTACTTCTGTTCTTAGCTCTTGCTTAGTGCTAGATAGCTTAAAATGACATCCCATAGGTGTAGACACTGGTTTAGAATCCTCCATTCTAAAATTCTTCAAGACTTTTACCAGATATGATTCTTGAGACAAAGTCAAAACTCCCTTGATTCTATCTCTGTGAATATCCATACCCAGTATTCTTTTAGCAGGTCCCAAATCCTTCATTTCGAATTCTCCACTCAATAATTCCTTAAGCTTATTAATTTCATCCTTATCTCTTGCTGCTATCAACATGTCATCGACATACAGCAGTAAGTAGATCATTTCTTCACCCTTATAAGCTTTGGAATATACACAAGGATCATAAAGACTCCTAGTGTAATTCTGAGATTTCATAAACTGATCAAACCTTAAATTCCTTTGTCTTGGAGACTGCTTAAGACCGTATAGTGATCTCTGTAATAAACACACTTTATCACCAACCTTATAACCCTCTGGTTGCTCCATCAAAATTCTCTCATCCAAACTTCCATGTAGAAACGCAGTTTTTACATCTAACTGCTCCAGTTCCAGATCAAATTGAACCACAACTGATAACATAAGCCGTATTGTAACATGTTTTACCACAGGTGAAAATATCTCATTATAATCCAACCCTTCAACCTGAGAATAGCCCTTAGCTACCAGTCTTGCTTTGAACTGAGGACCTTCTATTCCTTCTACCTCTGGCTTAAGTTTGAAAATCCACTTGCACCCTATGGTCCTCTCCCCAATTGGTCTGTCTATCAACCTCCAGGTAAAGTTTTTCATAAGAGAATCCATTTCATCATCTGTAGCACCTTTCCACTTCTTCTTGTTCTTGGAATGCATTGCTTCCTGAAAAGTAATAGCTTAATCTTCATCCAGAAAACCAGCCATAACCAACGCGTAAGCTGACACATCAGCATCATCATATCTGCTTGGAGGTCTGATGGTTCTCTTATGTCTATCTCTGACCAATTGATAGCTTCTTACACCTTCTGGTGATTCCTCTTTCTCTGATTCACCCTTAGATACCTCAGTTACCTCAGAGTCTGACAGTGCTCCACCTTCACCTGATGACCCTGGTATATCCCTCATATCTTTAGTAGCTGGAATCATGAAAGTGACCTTCTTCTTCAGAACTTCCTGAGCCTGATCATCTACTGAATCTGACCCAATATCCCTGTAGATAACCTCTTCACAGAATCTTACATTTCTACTCACAATACACTTTTCTTCATTTAAGGCTCCAGATTCTATACCCCTTAACTCCCTGAGGATATCCCATGAATACACCTCTCTTTTCCCTTGGTTTGAGCTTTCCTTGATCAACATGGTAATATACCAGACACCCAAACCTCTTCATATGATCATAGTTGGGAGTCTTTCCTGACCATACTTCCTCTGGTACCTTCAAATCCAATGGGACAGACGGTGTCCTATTAATCATATAAACCACTGTTGACGAAGCCTCTGCCCAAAATGATTCTTCTAATCCTGTTTCACTGAGTAAGCTCCTCACCTTATCCAAAATAGTTCTGTTTAAACGCTCAGCCACCCCATTTTGTTGGGGAGTGTATGAACATGTCTTATGTCTGAGAATACCCCTTCTTTTGCAGAAATCATCAAATTCCTTATTACAATATTCTAGACCATTATCTGTCCTGAGAGCCTTTAATGTTTTACCACTTTGGTTTTCCACCAGAGCTAACCATTCAACAAACTTAGAGAAAGCTTGATCTTTAGTTTTCAGAAAATAGATTCATACCTTCCTTGAAAAATCATCCACAAATGAGATATAGTATTGACACTTTGAGAGACTTGGTGTTACATTTGGGGAACCCCATAAGTCTGAGTGAACATACTCTAGAGGTTCAGAAGAAGTATGTTTACCAGTCTTATATGAGAGTTTGTGAAACTTTCCCAGAATACAATACTCACAGCTCTTCTTGTCTTTAATATCTTTACCATCAATCCACCCCTTTTGAATCAAACACTGTAAACCCATTGAACTCATATGCCCCAGTCTGCTATGCCACAAAGAGGTAGCATCCAATGACTTCTCAGCTGTGTTTGACTCACAAGGGACTGGTTCACCATCAAGAAAATATAGAGTATCCTTGTAGTCTCCAGCTAAAACTTCAGTATCTCCTTTGAAAACCTTTAGTCTGAAATTCTTAGACTGGAACCAACAGCCCATAGTCTCAAGCTGACCCAGAGAAATCAGATTCCTTCTAGTTGTTGATGAATACCTCACATTTGTAAGAATCACAGAGGTATTATCCCTGTTTTCAATTTTCACTTTACCAACAGCTGAAATTTCACAGAAAGTATCATTCCCCATTAAAATCTTACCCCCATCTACTTCTTCCAAATCATACATCAAATCCTTTCTGAATGTCATGTGATATGAGCACCCAGAATCTAGAA
This sequence comes from Anastatica hierochuntica, assembly GCA_900406275.1. Taxonomy (NCBI): domain Eukaryota; kingdom Viridiplantae; phylum Streptophyta; class Magnoliopsida; order Brassicales; family Brassicaceae; genus Anastatica; species Anastatica hierochuntica. The sequence goes on along the minus strand of OVAN01005285.1, from coordinate 5,625 downwards.
CCCAGCCTTACCTGCTTACTTGACTTGAACCTGTAAGCATTACTGGTTCATAATGTAAGGCCTTTCCCAGGCTAGCCTCAGCATTTGATTGGTTGTTATACTAATTTCTCTTAGGACATTCCTTTTTGAAATGCCCTTCAGCCCCACAGACCCAACATGTTCTCTTGGACTTTGATTTGGACTTGCTACGACTGTTAGGTTTCCCTTTCTGTGAATTCTTCTTCTCTGGCCTTCCCCTTGTTTGAACATATAGGCCTTCACTCCCAGAAGAGGACACTTGAATCCCTTTAGCCTTGAGATCCAACTCAACTGAATAGGCAGATCTTGTGATTTCCTTCAATGAGATAGTGTCATGTCCCCTGCCATACTTCAAGGTATGAACTAAAGATTCAAACCTTTTTGGCAGACTGCTTAGGAGAATCACAGCCTGATCTTCCTCACTAAGTTCAACATCTAAACTTGCTAGATCAGAAACCAGCTTAGTGAAGACATCCAAATTCTTATCTATGTTCTTATCATCATCCATTTTGTAACTATAGAACCTTTGCTTCAGATAGAATCTGTTAGGTAATGACTTTATCTGATAAGTAGACTCTAGAGCTGACCACATTTCTATGGCGGTTTTCGACTTAATAACCTTCCTTAAAACCATATCAGTCAAGCTCATACTTAGAAGGTTTCTAACTCTTCTATCTTTGTCAAGCCTCTTAGGATCAACCTTCTTATCAGACAGTTCCCCTGCTCCAGCAACTCCCTTTCCCTTAGGATCTTCCACAACTTCTTCAGGCTGCAGAACAGAATCCAATCCAAAGATTTCGAGTTGAGCTAACACTTTATGCTTCCACAAAGCAAAATCTCCCTCTCCATCAAACTTTTTCCACTTCAAACCTCCTAGGCGTTGGTTCCATGTCTAGCTGACTTTTGATTTGATCAGGATCAAGAAATAACCAGAACAAAGCACCAAGGCCACAAAGATAACCCTCACAGAAAATACCAGAAAACCACAAAGATAAACACCAGCTAAACTCCACCAACAAAACAGAGACAGATCTTGTGACACAAGAAACACCAGTCCCAGATCAGAGTATGAACACCAAATACCTGATTGAAAACCTCTGGGAAAACCTTGTTCCAGTCACAAATCTGTCATCACTAAGCTCCACCTTAAGCTCTGATACCACTTGTTATGTTTTAGATGCTTAGGTTTATGGATTTATAGAATGATTCTTCTTAGTTTCTTGTTATGATCGATGTTATCTTTTTGCAANCTTGTTATGATCTATGTTATCTTTTGTGCAGGAAATGAAAACAGAGACGACACGAAGATTACGAGTTCCCAAGGCCAAAACAAAGCACTTGGTACGTCTCGGAGGAAGAAGAAGATATTCAAGTACAAGGTATTACCACACACCCCATCTCACACCTCTCAGCCATAAACAAGCTTATCATATAGTGAAAAGAAGATTTTCCTTAGACAATGATGTCACTCACAGCCTCACTCCTCTCACCATTTTCCCATGAAAGCTTTCTGTGTATTTGAGATATTCTTTGTGATGTGTTAACCTTAATCTTTCTTCTTCCTCTATGCTATATACTTCTTGACCACGTCTTGACTCCTATTAACCTTATCCGTGACAGCTAAGATTCCTCTTAACAACCTGCACATGGTATGTTTCTCACACTCAAAGTGTGTTATCAATCAAAACGCTGAGTATAAGCATCCTGGACTTTATACAATTGATATTGACTTTGGGCCTTAGCTTGAAACCACCACAGCCCACAAATCAACCTAAAGTCCAGACCCAAATGATGAAACGCACCTTACACTTGTTATGAAAATTATCTAAAATAAGTAAACAATTTAGTTGAGAGAGGCATGGTGTCGTTTCTTGGAGGCGATCATAGGAACTCGTGAATTCACACATCATATTCATAGTTTTAAGGGACCCTAGTTTTAATGCGTCATTTAAAAATGAAAATGGATGGATATAGCTAGCATCCAAAATTTATGGGGTTTTTGATGTCTATACATTCACATGATTTGAGCCAAACTTTGAAATATTTATTACACAGACAGCTATAATTACTATATCCTGATATGTGGTTGAAGCAATCGAACTCATACTTGTTTCTTTTGTTTCCATATTCTTTTTCTTTTGTAGTCGGACAGAGATATTAATAGTATGATTTCTTTTCTTTTTTTTTTGCTTTATTATCAAAGCACTCACAGAGCTCAAATACTCGTTTAGAAGTTTTATTACAATATTGCATTAGGTCTCTGGTCATTTTAGCCATTGACTCACCATGGCCACGGAGAAAGAGTTTTACAATTTTCTCGGATCCATTTTTTCAGTACGTATGCTTTACAATGATTCTTTAGTTGTCTTGCATGCTAGAATATCAATTCTCATACTACAACCAATATTCCAACGCACACGTCAACAATATATCTACCACTTTACAAAATAACTTGTGTGGTACGTAGTGTTGCCTTTCTCTTGTCTCCCAATGTTTATTTATGGATCACATGAAAACGAACATGTCTTACGGTAGATTTCTAGCGGGATTGGTAGTTTCTTTATCTTCATTTCTTTTCTCAAAGTAATCTTATCATGCGATGGTTTTGCTTACATATCAAATCAATATAAATCAACCTTTTGATGTTGTTAAAGATGAGAGCTTAGAGAACGAAAAAAATAATTATATATATGATTTGTGGTCAACTCGAGTGCCACCTCATCACAAAAAAGATTAGACAAGTGTTTACCTATTTATTAAAATAACTTTTGAAATTTCATTTTTTGTAGTTTTATTTTAACACAAATAATTAAATGCTTACTAATAGATTATTTGTAAGTTACTAGGTAAATACACGCACGATATTGCGAGTTATTTTTATTTGCGAACACAAAAGTTTAAAAGCATAGAGAAAGTGGATATAATTTGTATAACACATAAAAATCATGTTATTTTCATTATATGCATATTTAGTAACATATATATCAAAAATGAAATTAACAATAAACTAAAACTTTATTAGTGCACATTAAAACATAGAAAATTGTAAAATAACACAATTTATATCATATATACTTCATAAATGTTGAAATTTTTTACAGGGCTGAAAATATTATGAACTTTAAATCTTTATAATTTTTGCTAATATACAATAAAAATAACAAACATCACATTTAAAATTTTAATTTATAAAATTTAGAAATAATAAATTGTCAACCGTGTAACTATTTTTATTATGTACGAGACTGATACTAAAATTGTAATTTTTTTCAAACATCTATCTTATATTTTATTTATGATCTAATAAAAGTTAACCAAATATATTTTTTAGCATCGTATGATTTATAATATACTTTCTAAGTTTTGAAAGAAGTTGGATTTTTAGATTTCAAAAATATAATTTAGAGTTATTTATAATATATGATTTAGTTGAAGATTGCAATAGAAAACAAACAAGAGTTCAAAGATTTTGATACAATAAAATAAATTGGAAGATAGCTATAAAATTGAAAAGAAAATATAAAAACTTAGTATATACATTTCTTTGCTTATATGTGAATATATGTCTATATAATTCATGTTAAAAAACTTTTTAGCCGCTTAATCGTATTTTTTATTAATTTTATTTTGACATCTTATATATTAAGTATGAAGTCAGTTTGCACCAGATTAAAAGTTGGACTGGTTGATTACTATGTTGCTCTTGATAAACTATTTGATTAATAAAAAAAATTATTCATAAATTTTTTTATTTTTTTATAAAAAAAACGAAAATAAAAAATAAAAAACAAAATTAATAAAAAAATATTTTAAAAATGTTTATCTTAAAATATCATGGCTATCCTTAATGAGTTATTTAATATATTTGATATATTTGATTTTTTAATCAAAAAATTATATTTATATATATATATATATATAAATAATTCTAAATGTGATATAAGATAAATATAGCTTACAATATAATAAATTATAAATAAATTAACGTTACTCAATAAATCAATCATACTTTATATAAATTTATTATTTTTAAATAATTATTAAGATATTGTATATTTTGATTAACTAAAAAAAACCATACGAAGTTATGAACCAATAAAGTGTCATATCTTCTACTTTTTGATTGCTATACAAAAAATAAATTTACTAAATAATGAATCGACATTTGTAGTCATGAATAAAAAAATTGAAAATTTAATATTATAGTTTCTAACGGGGTCAAATGTCAAGATCTGTAAAATATTCGGTCTTACGAAAGATATGCTAAGTGGAGTAATATAGTATTTAGGATTATATTTTTTGCGGGGTTGAATTTTAAATCTGTAAAATATTTATATCTTATACAGGATGTGCCAAATAGAATGTGCACTACTTTATTTTAAATTTCATATAATAATTTGTATTGTCTAAATAAAAATCACATGATTAAAATTTAAAAAGTCGAAAATTTTAAGATATCATTTTTTTAAACATCTAATTATATTGAAATAAACTGAAACCCAAAGAGATTTTAAGTTTAAACATCAAAACAAAAGAAAACAAATCACACAAGCTCACTTTGGTCTAATATCATATCAGTTGAAAATTTTGAAAGTCGAAAATTTTTACATATCAAATCTAAAATTTAAAAAATTTTAATGCCCGCACATTATGCAGGCTAACTAATTAGTATTAAATAAAAGAGAAGATCCAAAAAGACATAAAATATATAAGTTTATGTATAAATTTGAAAAAAATGTGATGTGTATTAATGTTTTGTTTTGATTGGTTCATTAATTTTAATATTTTGATTATGTGTCAAGCTCTCATGACACAAAATTGCTTATGTGTCAACATATGGAGAGTCGCAAGTGTTATTATAGTATTGATTATCATAAGTATATATTTTTGTTTTTTTAAGTCAACTCAAGTATATATTTTTGTTATTCAATAATTTGTATTAATAATTGTTTTGTAAAAATCAAAATTCATTATATTTTGCTCAAAATCGACAATGAAAATGGCAAATAATTCATTCAATTCGTGCTAAGATGGATTCGTAAGCATCTTCGTTGGTAAATTTATTTTTGTGTCGCCTCAAAAAAGTGATGATTTTCGATTTAGATAAAACTTTAGCTTTTCGACATTTTTATCCATATTTTTAATAATTATTTTAGTAAATATGTATAAATATATATGCGCGTATGCATGGATATCCGTGTAGTTGATATTAAAAAATAGAGAGATGATATATTTTTTCTTAGGCAAAAGATATGTGTGTAATCTTTGTTGACACAACTGCGGGCTAATAATTAAAACATGACTACATGATGGTGCATGGAAGTGTCAAATTCAGAATAGCCTGTTAGAGATGTCAGCCCATTCACATTATCACATTAGATCACGCATATTGATTCCCTAATATTCAATGCGGATATTAACTCTCCCTCTCAATTCTCAAATAATTCAACTTGCGATCAATTCTCAAATAATTCAATGTATGTTTGCTCTTAAAAGACATCGGTGGCTTTCATGACGGATAGTACAGAGCTTGCGAAGATGGTTAACAACCCGCACGATGATGTTATCATATTTTCGTGTTTTAGGACTAAGTTTTAGATGCTTTTG
>OVAN01005284.1:0-23831 GCA_900406275.1 Anastatica hierochuntica | reverse complement strand
ACAACAACACGATCTAGTCCTTTGTTTATATACTTAAATAAGAATTTGATAGTTACATATTGATTACACCACTCAACATTTATGTGAGGTTTATAACGCAAAGACAACTTTTCGTTATAAGAGACTACATATCTATTGTCACACTTGAAACCATTCTTCTCAAAAAAATTGTTATCATCTTGCCTCCTATAAATTGGATTACCATCATTATGTACCAAAGTAATATCAACAAAGGACTTGAGATAAAACTTGGAACATTGACCATCAATCATACACGGTGAGTTTGGATTAACTGCACCACACGGTCCATGAATCATAGAATCTTTCATGATACCAAATAGCTCTGACTCTTTTAACTTATCTGGTATTTCAACACAAATTATTATGTTTATATCATCAGGTGTAGGAAGCTTACAACTGGAATCCATAAAAAGAAGTATATGAGCATGCGGAAGACCTCTTTTTTGAAATTCAACTGTATACATAGCTGCAATAATTTTATATTTTATCATAAATTAAAACGATTATACGTAGCAATGTATAGAAAAAAAAATATGCATATCCAAAGGGTTAAAAACTTGCCTGAAACAATCCTTCCAAGTATCATCTTCTCTGTTAAATCTATCATTAAGGAATCTAGCTTAATCTTGAAAACATGACATATAATATCGGGACGATCATCGGGATTTAATTTCCGCTTGTCAACAAATCGAGTTATCTCTGGCCATTTTGGGTTACATGTAATTGTAATGAAAAGGTCTGGAAATCCAAAATGTTTACACATTGCCATAGCTCGTATTAGCGTTATCACATGTAGCGAGGTCCACCCACAAAAGAAGGCGGAAGATAAACACGATTTTCTTATTCAGACATATTAGTGTTTCCAGATTGAGCCGGCTCTTCAATTGCTTCATAATTAAAAGCTCTCATACTTGACTGGTTATATTCTATGTATGACAACCTATTAGCTTCCACTGATGTGTAACCATCAACAAAAAACTGTTGGAACAAACGTTTAGACTTCAAGAGTGTATGACACTCACTCTCCCTCTCTTGAATGCGAAAAGCAAAGAATTGCTGAATACTAATACCTTTTCTTTTCTTTTTATTTATTGATCCCTGTAAACGCTTTCTCTATTCCAACTCTAAAACCATCTTCACCGTAAGGAAAAATAAGTGGATATTTTAATGCTAGATAAGAAGGGCATATTTCACTTATTTTATGAAGCTTCCCTGAATTTTCCTCTAGTATAGTATCACGCCTACACATTTGCGGACAAAAATCACCAGGAATAAGTGCAGCAACTTTTGAGGTTGTGGGCATTGAATAGTTTCTACCATCTTTTTCGATGCGATCGTTGATAATTCGCATGTGAAATGATTCTTGAGGATAAGCTGCAAATCTGTCTCTAGCTATCCTGAATATCTCCATATAAGGATTCACCTCGTTTAACATTTTCATGATGGCTTCAATGATTTCCTTTTTCAAACCCTTTTGGCTATTATTTGTACTTCTCTTACCACTCTTGCTGCAATATGATTAAAATTAAACTTGTTAAAGTTATCATGTATACTATAAAAATTTATCTTGAAATTACATCCGAAAATTAAAAAAATTACCTTATAATGGACGCTCTATTGTCTACTTCATTTTCTGTATCAAAAATATATAGTTGTAAGAACTTTGCAAAATCTTCCTCGTTTGGCTTAAGACTGCCGATCAAATGATAGTTAGCTCCTTGAATCTGAAACATGCTAGGTCCACGTCCTTTAATCAAACATCGCTCGATATTACCACCAAGAGAAGTAAACGAGAGTATTATGTTGTAGGCTTGAATATTCTCTCTAAAATGATGGCAGATGTCATAATCTCCGGTAAGTAACCTTAAGAGCAATTCTGGTGATTTTTTTAAAAACGATAGCTTGATAGTTCCTTGCAAGCAACACATCGTGAACATAGGAACCTTGGGTTTCCTTCGTTTATTTAAATGCTCATCATACCACATAATAGCATCACATTTATTACAATGCCAGGTTGGATCGCCGTGGTCTAAATAACCTACAAAACAGATTATTTGTTTAAAGTAAATAAAATTTTCAAGAAACCAAATAAAATTTATAAAATAAAAACATCGTAATACCTGAATCGTTCACATAATTACTTTTAATTGCCTTTTCTTTTGTTTGAGAAGGTGTTTGTGTTATTGAGTTCATCTGATTCATTGTTTGAGTATTCTATAAATTTTCTCGAGATAAAAACTTTTTGAAAGTCGACTTAAATCTTCTTAACTATTCAATGACGTGAGCATTTGAAACATTAACCAAGTTTTTAGAATCACAATCTGATCCTGAAAGATCACTCTCAGAATGTATTTCTTCACTGTTGCAATCATAAATCTGCTCTTCTAATTCACAATCTTCTCTTGTGTTCAAAATCAAATGGATATATAATAATTGTATTAAAAATAACGGAACTATAGATAAAATAATTATATCAATCAAAAAACTGTAAAACCTTCTGAAGCGCTAAATCTGTCAAAAAAGTCTGACTCTTCTTCAATTGTTTCACGTTATAATACTTCAGATTGACTTTGAGGTTAACAATTTGTATCGACATTCATACCATTTTGACGTTTAGCTCTTTCAAGGATATCATCCGTGATAGTAAATATAGGTCGAGCTTCTACCTCTTTCCTTTTGGTTGGCCTAATATTATTCAAGTCACCAAGAACACTTCGTGTTGTTGAATTTACCGATGCATGTTGATTTTTCTGAACTGAAAGTAATTGACTAACTCCTTTTGTAGCTGAATAAAAATTTCCAAATGAAGATATGTTTAATTATTTTAAACATAAAAATATTGAGAATGTAACGATACTATGATTGCGGCTCAATAATATATATATATATACACAAACATTTATTACTAGAATTATTTATTGATGAATCTCTGATGTTGGCTTGTTCTTCAATACCTAGAAAATTATTAAATATTAAAATAATTAAAAATCAGTAGCTATTTAAAATCATGTAAAAATGGATTCGATCATCACATAATACCTTTTCCTCTAACATGTGATACAGAAGAATATGATGAAAAGTGTTCAAAGGTTTCATTAGTTGCTGAGTATCTGAGAGATAATTCTCTATTAGTGACATCTCGAAGGATAATATTCATTGACAAACGAACATGGACATCATTTATGGAATTGGTATTTTGTCTCATCATTCTATTACTAAAACATAAAGTTGAGTCCTTTTAGGTAGAAAATATGAAGTTCTCCTTGTCAAGAGAATTTGTTTTCATTTTTATCTTAGAACAACGATGAAGAATGAACTGAAAAGTTTGTAAACGATTTTAAATAACTTTGCAAAAGATATATTCAATTAGATATGAGAATATATAACTGTAATACATAATAGGAATTTTAACTACTTTGATTTCTTTCACTTTTTGATATGATTTGATATGATATAAAAAAGAATCAAATATTTTACTTTTAAAATACTTTTTTGTAACAAACAACTTCTAATTGTGTTAAGAAAATATACCTAGACGATTGAAATAAAATTAAAATCAACTTAACTGTATTTCTACAATAAAATTTATAAAGTATAAAATTCTTATTTGGTTTATGGAAATATTTTTGTAAAATTTGGATACAATTACTTTTTACTCAAAGATTAACATATACGTATAACCTTTTAAACTATAATATTTTAATTAATAAAACTTTGACCTCAAAAATTGTTTAAAATAGATGTTCTGACGGTAGACTTATTATATAATAAATTGATTAAAATCTTTTTGTATCCAAGATTTATATAAGATAAGTTCTCAACATTTTTTTGTTCACATTTTAATAGTACAGAGATATTAGGGTTACGAAACTAATATTCGCATAATGCAGTCCAAAAAATTAGAAATTAAGCAATGAAACCAGATGTAATAATTTGAAATTTTCAAATTCATAAAAAATGAGCAAAATGTTTAGAACCAAAAAAGATAATTTTCAGTTTTTCATAATTAAAATATAATTAAAAATTATTGAAATAATTTCATATTTGATCATTGTCGTCGAACGATGATATTTCCCATTCAACACGCTTCTTTGATGTCTTTTTCGATGAACGACACTTCTTTGGTGGTGGAACGTAGAAGACGCTTTCATCACTATCATAGTTCTTCTCCTTCGATTGAGTGCTCCGTCGTTTCACTACCTCTTTTAAACTATTTCTTACTATAGGGATCATCATCCTCACTCTCACTTTCGTCTTCTGAATCTTGACATTCATTTTCTTTTGAATTATCAGAATCTTCTTCATCACCTTCTTTCTCTTCTCCATCAGTATTATCTTGGTTAACCTCCTCCATGATATCATCATTGGTCTTTTGAGTGATCTCTTGTGTACTTGTCTCTTTTTTAGACTCTCCATCCTTGATGGTAAGAGATGAAGAGAAATTATCGCCTACCTTAGCTTCAAATACCAAAAAAATTAATTTCTTACTAAACGTTATAGAGGTCAATACTCATAAGCGTATTAATCTATTTATCCTCCTTTGATTATAAAACGTTATTATTATGAGTTTTTTTCGCCTATTATGAGCTATTTATAATTGCATATTTTCTTTAAATATGCAAAATCTAAAAGCTCAGTCGTTGATCTTTTTCTTTTTATAAAAACTAATAACTAAAATAAAAATATCTACAAAAAGTCTTACAAAACCATCAAATCAAAACTCGTCGTTCAAGAATTATAATGATTCCCTAATGTAGGTAGTTATTATAAGCTTTGAAAAACTAAATGTAAGTTTACGATATCTACAAATATTATCCTCATTAATTAACAAATATATTAATTATTTAAAAAAATAGATATTAATATAAAAATACGACATGCAAGATATAATAGATTATGTGAGGAAAATCTTGCACGAATTATCAGAAGCAGAAGACAACAATTGTCTCGGTGTCTTGTTTCAGCTCTTATCCATGGCTTTCAAAGAGAAATCGTTTAAAACTGTTACACCAGTGATATAATTTTAGCTTTACTTAGATTATCGACATACTATTTTTAAGAAACATAAAGTAAAACATATCTTGAAACATATAAAAAGAGAGGCACATGTTTACCTGTACAAAAGAAGAAGAGATAAGAAGAAAATCCGCAGAGAGAAATTGATAAAGGTTTTTGAGAGAGATGAAGTGAGAAGACATAAAGACATGAAAAATAAGAAGAATATATTTTTTGTGTTATAATTTTTATTTATTAGTAATGTCAAGTTAGAAGTTTTTGTTTTATGGGTTAAACCCATAAACAATTTACCATGGGCCAAAAATTTGGCCCACTAATGAATATATTAATACAAAAAAGTTTATAAGATAATCTTATTAAAATTTATAAAAATGATACTAAATTTATAAAATGATACTAAATTTAAAATTTTAATCCAAATAATTAAATTATTGGTTTTATAAGTATTTTCTCTATATTTTTATTAATAGTCAAATATAATATACAACTCGATTAGTAATGTCAATAATATTAAATTCATTATCTTTAAAATATAAATTCATCTATTAGAAATTAAGTATATAATTAGTCATCATCTTAACATTATTTCTATATACGTTAAATGTTTTTACAATAGTTTAAAGAGTTAAGTTATAAATAGTATAGAGATATCTTAATTATAATGAATATGAAGTTAGGTCCTAAAAAATCTAATAAACAGAATAAAAAGAAACGTTCATGATCATTAAAGTTCAATATATTTAACTTAAATTCTAAAATCTAAAAAAATCAAAGAGACGTAAACATAAAATTATTCATAGCTTAAAATAAAATTCAAAAGTCTCGACGATTGAGCAAAGACATGCATGGATCATAGACCGCTACAGTTTAAAGATCAGCAAGGTTCTTGTTATCTTGAGAAAACCCAACAAATTGTTTTCCTTCATCATGACCTAAGTCTTCCTTTACGGTCAAATCCTTCTCTTTCTCCACTTTGATCTTTCTCAAAATCAAGTTTTTGTTTACCGAATGTTGTTCTAACGGATCAACATCATCCTCCTCTTTACGCTTCAAAGAAGGACTAGTAGCCTCTAAAACATCTTGACTGCTTGTTAACATAAAAATACTCTGCATTGCGATGGAAAATGAATTGTTCTATCATACCGTTTTTAAAGCTGCTTGCCATTGTTCTTCCTTCGGATTTTGCATGAATTGTGAAAGTATGTGAACCGCATAGGGAAGATCCGACCTTGTTGCTGCAAGATATACCAGATGACCCACTAGTCTGTGGTACATACGTGGATCAGGAAGATATGGTCCCGTCGTTAAGCTAGCTGGTTGTTTTGAACAATAGGTCCTCTAGCTGGGCGACATCCAAGGAGAACTGTTTCAGACACAATATCCATGGCGTATTTTCGTTGACAAACATAAATGCCCATCAGACTTCGAGCTATTTCCAGCCCCAAAAAAATACTTAAGAAGCCCGAGATCCTTCCTATAGAAACAAGTAGATAGATAGGATTTGAATGATTGAATAGCCATCACCGTACTTCTTGAAATGATCAGATCGTTGACATAGACGACTCTCTGAAGAGAGACATTGTCTTTTAAATAGACAAAGAGCGAATAATCATATCGAGTTTGCGTGAAACCATATGCAAGAAGTTTTTCGGTGAGTTCTGAGAACCAACACCGAGGAGCTTGCTTGAGACCATAAAGAAACTTACAGAGACGACACACACGAGTTTCATTGGGTGAGGAGAAACCTTACGAAAGCTTCATATATACTTCGTCTTTAAGATTACCATGTAGAAATGCATTGTGAACGTCCTTTTGATTAATTTCATGATTCAACTTAGCAGCAAGATCCATAAAGACACGAACCGTTTTCATTTTGGCAACGGGACAGAATGTTTCAGTGTAGTCTAGTCCCTCCTTTTGATGATTGCCAAGAACTACAAGTCGCGCCTTATAACGTTCAATCGTCTCATCGGACCTATACTTGATGGTATAGATCCATTTACTGCTAACTCTGTTAAATCTCAGATATGATTCCGTTCTAGAGCATGTATTGCGGATCTCATCGCATCTTTCCAGACATCATCATGCATTGCCTCTGCAAAAGTTCTAGGTTTTATATTCGATGTTATTGCTACGAGGAAAACTTGATGACTTTGTGAGAATTTTTTGCAGGTAACATAGTTAGGCAGAGGAAAGAAAGAACCTGAGGACAACTCCGGAGGAGGTGACACTGAGGAGGGAGAGAGAGGATTATCGATCTTAGCTGTTACAACTACGAAGTCACGGAGGCGAGTAGATTCTGTTCTTTTTTGGTGACCACGAGCCAATGGAGGATCTGGTGGTAATGTTTTAGAGTCATATTGAGACTCAAGCTTTGTTTGTATCTGTTCCTTAGATATTGTGACATGCCTGAGATTCTCAGCACTGCAACTCTAGGTAACGCAAACAGCGATGATGTTGTAGTGGCTTCGTCTTCATCAAACTCATAGTATGTTGTATATTGAGTAGACATAAACGACATTGGAGAGGATGAAGAAGGATCCGATGATATTGCGGTATGTGAGAAAGGAAATTTTTCTTCACAGAACACAACATCTCTTGAAACAAATATGTTTAAAGAGTCTAAATCATATAATGTCCATCCCTTTTTCCCAACAGGATAACCAAGAAAGAGACACTTATGGCTTCATGTTGCAAATTTGTCGCCATTATGGTTGAGATTATGGGCGTACGCTAAGAGTCCGAACACTCTAATGTGCTTGCACGAAGGTGAGCGACCGTAAAGCATCTCATACAGAGACTTATCTCTTAAAAATTTAGATGGGGTACGGTTAATCAAGTAGACTGCATTTTTAACACATTCACCCCAATATTCAACCGGAAGATGAGCCTGGATGTGTAATGCTCTAGATACGTTCAAGATATGACTGTGTTTGCGTTCTACACGGCCATTTGTTGTGGCGTGTGAACACAAGCTGTCTCATGAAAGATTTCTTTTTCCTTAAAGTAGTTTGACAGACACAAAAACTATGTGCCATTGTCCGAGCGAATGACCTTAATTCGTCGAGATAATTGACATTCAACAAATGCCACAAACTCTTGTATGTGTCGTGAGACACTTGTTTTATCGGGCAAGAGATATATCTACACGGTGCGAGAATGATCATCTACTATTGTTAAGAAATAACGAAACCCACAAAACGGAGTAGTTCTATATGGTCCCTAGAGATCACAATGTACCAAATCAAATATTGTTTCTGCATTGTGTAAACTATCGGGAAAGATTTGTCTAGTTTTCTTAGTCTGAAGACAGATATCACAATCAGTAAAAGAAGGCCCCTTATTGTTACTAACTCTCGAATCAAACAAAAAATACGAGAAGACGGGTGTCCTAGGCAGAAATGCCACAAAAAAAACTCATTTACTACACTGTTCTGACAAGAAAGCACTGGTTCAAGACTCCAAAATAGATATAGCCCCTCTCCCTCACGTTCATCCACTCCAATCAGCGCCCTCGTGATGCAGTCCTGCAAAACCATTAGTTTATCAGTAACTTATCATACCAAATAGTTTTCACTGACCAATTGTCCCAACAAGATTAGATTATTGTCAAAGCCTTTTACAAGATAGACATTAGTTAGTGATAATCGTGGAGTAAGATTCACGGTTCCTTTTTTGAACGAGAGAGCATTGGTTCATTGTGGTAGTTTAACTAGAACTGATTCAATAGGCTGAATGTTGGTCATTAGATCGGTTCGACCTGTCATATGATGAGTCGCACCTATGTCTATAATCCAAACAGTGTCAGTATTGGTACATATAAGTTTTCGAGTTGTAGCTGGTGGATTCAGAACTTTCTGAATGATTTTCCATTGATCATCATACATACCACACAACATTTGTCTATCTTGTTCCGTAAGAGGTCCTAGTGGAGGAACAGTAGCTTTTCGACTGTATCTGCATAGAATTGGCTCATAGTGGTAGGGTCTATCCTTTACTCACGGGTGGTTTGTTACCTTCGGTCTTAGTGCGAGGTCGGTCTCCCCACCACTCCAGATATCTGTGGACTTGGAAATACGAACTTGCTTCATGTCCATTCCGTCCACAAACCGTACATAATCGCGAAAGATCTTTATTGGTTGATCGCGAATGTTGTCCTTGTGATGTAGAATTTCGAGATTTAGATTAACTGGAGGAAGATAATTGAGTTGCAAAGCTCATCACTGGTGTATCGATTTTGGTATTAGAATGAAGTGTTTCATTCTAGAGGTGTTATAGCGCATATTTGAGATCTGACAACGCCATGTATGGCATCTTCTACACCCGCTAGGAAGTCAAGAGCCCGTAACATATCTCGTTCTTGGTCGTATGCATAATTGAGATCACAATCACACTTTCCACACTTGCAACGTATAAAACTCATACACTCGAAGATCCCATCCCAGATTTTAGTCAGGTGACCAAAATAGTCATTCACAGAGGATCCACTCTGCTTACATGTTGCGAAGGAGTTGTGGAGATTCTAAGGAGTTGCGGAGTTGCTGCAGATTGGCTCCACTCCAAAATAATCGCTTGCAGATTATATCCCAAAGTTCTTTGGCAACTTCCCTACTAGAAATAGTTACGCGTAGCGTAGGTTCAATATTGAGTTTTATTCATCCAACAATGAGATGGTTATTAGCAACCCAATCTTCGAAGAGGGAAGAGTCAGCAGCTGGTTTGGGAATGTTCCCATTAATGAAGCCAAACTTCTTGCGTGAGCTTAAACTCATCCGCAAGTTGATTGACCATTCATCATAGTTAGCTCTATTTAGTGACGAAGGAGAGATAGCAGCTCCCGGATTGTCACTAGAGCTAAGATCATAAGAAGAAATAGTCTTCCGTTTAGGCTCGACGTTTTTCTCAACAATATCTAAGTTATGAATCCCACGTGATATTCCTTTGAATCACGTAAAATAATGCTTTGATCAACAACCAACACACGTTCTTCCTTTGCACGAGATGTGTAGTGATTATGATCACAACTTTGCTCACGTTTTGTTTAAAGAAACTCACCTTTCTTTATTGATTAGAAAAACCTTACACAAAAAACTAATCTCTCTTTCTCTAATCTCTTAGCTTACACCTAAGAAAACAAAGAAGTATTTATATGTTTAGCTATCTCCTAAACATATTAGGAACTACAATTCCCTTAGTATTTATCCTTAAATAAACTACCTTTTATCTAAAGATAAACTACTTTTAATATTAGAATTATCCAACATTCTCCCCCTTAATTCAAACACGAATTCGGGGTGACTCGATCTCTTGCATTCCGATCTTGCTTCTCATTTCTTGCAACTTCGTCTTTCCCAACGGTTTGGTGAGTATGTCCGCCTTTTGTTCCACTCCCGATACATGCTCAATCTCGATCATTTGGTTTTCCACACATTCACGAATGAAATGATATTTAGAGAGAATGTGCTTACTTCTCTTGTGAAACACCAGATTCTTAGTCAATGTTATAGCTGACTTGTTGTCGATCCTAAGTGTGATCTTCTCGGTTTCTTTGCTTAGAATTTCGGCAAGCAGCTCTCTTAGCCATATAGCTTGCTTGGCAGCTTCAGTTGCAGCCATGAACTCTGCTTCACATGAAGACAATGCTACCGTTGGTTGTTTCTGTGATGTCCACGTGATCAAGGATGAGCCATAGTAGAACACATGCCCTGAAGTACTTCTTCCGTCATCAACATCTATGCTATGGCTACTATCACTGTAGCCCACAACACTATTCGATCCATCCCTCTTAAAGAACAACCCAAGTTTCGTTGTTCCTTTCACATACCTTAGTATATGTTTGAGAGCTTGTCCATGAGAAACTCTAGGATTCTGCACGTAACGGCTCAACACACCTACACTGTAAGAGAGGTTAGGACGTGTATGTAATAAGTACCTTAGGCATCCAATTTTTCTTCTGTACTTAGTAGCATCGATTTCATCCTCTTCTTCGGCCTTCGAAATTTTCAGGTTCGACTCCATTGGAGTACTTGCCGGATTGCATGACTCCATAAGGTTATCAGCGAGAATGCCATTCGCATAACCTTCTTGTTTGATTCTTATCCCATCGCTCCTTTGTATTACTTCTATTCCCAAGTAATAAGACAGCTTTCCCAGATCAGACATTTCAAATCTTTGAGACATGTCTTCCTTGAATTGTTTAATGACCTGAAGAGATGTTCCTGTCACAAACAAATCATCAACATAAATAGCAATAATCAAAAGATCCTTCTTCGTTTTCTTTTGAAATATTGAGGGTTCCTTTCTGCACTTCACAAAGCCGATTTCTCTAAGTGTATTATCGAGCTTTATGTTCCAAGCTCGTGGAGCTTGGCGCAAACCATACAAAGCCTTACTCAGTTTGTATACTCGATTCTCCTGCCCTTTCTTCTCAAAGCCTTCAAGTTGTGTGACATACACCTCCTCGTGTAAATCACCATTTAGAAAAGCAGTCTTCATNTTCACGTCTAAATGATGAATTTCCCAGCCATTACTTGCAGCTAAAGATATCAACAATCGTATTGTTTCTAACCGTGCTACAGGTGCGAATACTTCATCAAAATCAACACCATATTGTTGCACATATCCTTTAGCTACTAGTCTAGCTTTATATTTTGCCACAGATCCATCAGCTTTGCGTTTGATTTCAAAAATCCATTTTAGGCCAATGGGTTTCGCATCGCTTGACCTTTCAACTAGCTCCCATGTTCTGCTTTTGACTATAGACTCGAGCTCAGCTTTCATGGCATCGATCCAGTCCTTTAGCTCTGCTGCTTCGACATAGCTTTCCGGTTCACCATCTATCGAAAACAAAAGCGTTCCTCCTTCTATCTCCGCCATGAGCACATAGTCATCAAGCCTTTTAGGCTTTACGATCCTTCTTCCAGCTCTAGTTACAACTTGTGCATCTGTATTTTGCGGTTGAGGCATGTTTATATCACCATGCTTTGTTTCATGGTCGGAAATCTCGCTAGTAGCTTCGCCGTCCGAATTATCTTCTCCACCATTCCCATTGTCATGAAGAACCTCATCATTGTTCTCTCCTAGTTCTTGTACATTTCCAGGTTCGATCATGGCATGAGGATTCTATGCGGGTTGAATGTTGTCATGTTCTTCTCCCCCTAGAACACGACTTTGCATTATTTTAAACGTGCCCGACTCTTCTCCTTTCTCATAAACTTCGGTCCAACGCCACTTCTTTTCCTCATTAAAGACTAGGTCCCGACTCACAACTATTTTGTTTTCTCTTGGATCGTAGAGTCTGTAGCCTTTCGTACCAGGCTCGGTACCGAGGTTTACAACCTCCCGAGCACGATCATCGAGCTTCTTTATGTTCGGACCATTCACTTTCGTATATGCAACACAACCAAATACCTTAAGATGTTCGATGTTCGATTTCTTGGAAGTGAAGCATTCATAAGGAGTCATACCAAGCAACGCTTTTGAAGGTACTCGATTTATGATATATGTGGCATGGCGCACAGCTTCTCCCCACAAATGATTTGGAATACTCATACCTTCAAGCAAGTTCCGCGTCATTTCCATTAGTGTGCGATTTCTCCGTTCTACAACACCATTTCGCAAAGGTGTGTAAGGTACAGTTAGATGTCTGTTAACTCCATTGTCTTTACAGAATCTGGAGAATTCATTCGAAGTGAACTCTCCCCCTCTATATGTGTGCAGTGTCTTGATAGGTTTTGATGTTTTAGTTTCGACATAGATCTTAAATCTCTTGAATGACTCAAACGCCTCACTTTCCTCCTTCAGCAACATAGACCACATGTATCTAGAGAAATCATCAATTAGAACAAAGATGTACCTATTTTTCGATGGGGTTTGTGGTGAGATAGGTCCTCACAAGTCTCCATGGATTAGTTCTAGAATGCTTGATGCTCGATAACTTGCTTGAGAAGGAAATGATCCTCTCGCTTGTTTTCCAATTTGAAAAACACCACACACTTTTCTCTTGCGTGAATCTCGGCATTCCTAGCACCATCTCTTTCTCCACCATATTCTTCATAACACCATAGCTCACGTGACCCAAGCGTGAGTGCCATATTTCTGCAATTTCTTCTTCTTCTACTCGAAGGCACATTGGCACATAAACTTCCATTGGTGTGGGATACAACCGATTTTCCGATCGTGTAACCACTACCAGCACCTTTCCTTGTGGATCTTTCCACACCAAAGTGTTCGCTTTCATGTTAACTTCACAGCCGTTCTCGGTCACTTGGCCTAAGCTAATTATGTTATGCTTAAGGCTTGGAATATAGTAGATATCCTTTAGGAGCCTTTTCTCCATGGTCTTTCCCACAAATGTAATCGCACCTTTTCCAATGATATCTACTTGTGAGCCATCTCCAAATCTCATCTTTCCCCTTCGTGTTTCAGCATTAACTCTTTCTTCATAGGTCTTAAGCCTCCCTACAATGTTCACGAAGCTTATAGAATTTAAATCCAACACCTGTTCGAGAGACGCAACAATATGTATGTATCTTCCTCCAGGTAAGCCGGTTAGGAACCTCTTTACAACCTTAGGTTCCTCGATAATGGCTCCTAAAGATGCCGATTTAGACACAATTCCGGAGATCCTACCGGCAAACTCGTCTATGCTTTCACCATCGGTCATATTTAGTCTCTCGAACTCGGTCATGAGAGTTTGGAGCCTAGCCTCCCTCACACGATCAACTCCAAGATGTCTCTCTTTTATCGCCTCCCACAGCTTCTTTGATGTCTCTTGCCCACCAACTTGCAAGATCAAAGCTTCAGGTATGGATTGAAAGATCAAAGCAACAACAACATTTTTCCTCTTTGCATCATTCGATCCAGGTTCAATAGTGTCCCATACTTCGTTTACACGTAATATGACCTTCATCCGCATTGACCATACTGTGTAATTAGTTGAAGAGAGCATGAGACTCTTTAGATCTCTTCCAACCGACGACGAGTCATGATCTCTCGTCTGCGATGTCTCCTCCATTGGGTTAGCCATCCTTGCGATGCGTTAACCCCAACTCGTTGCCTAGGTCTCGTCGCCTAAGGCTCCAATACCAATTCAAAGTTATGAATCCCACGTGATAGTCCTTTGAATCACGTAAGATAGTGCTTTGATCAACAACCAACACACGTTCTTCCTTTGCATGAGATGTGTAGTGATTATGATCACAACTTTGCTCACGTTTTGTTTAAAGAAACTCACCTTTCTTTGTTGATTAGAAAAACCTTACACAAAAAAACTAATCTCTCTTTCTCTAATCTCTTAGCTTACACCTAAGAAAACAAAGAAGTATTTATATGTTTAGCTATCTCCTAAACATAATAGGAACTAAAATTTCCTTAGTATTTATCCTTAAATAAACTACCCTTTATCTAAAGATAAACTACTTTTAATATTGGAATTATCCAACACAATAGACATCGTCGTAGGGTAGGTTCAGAGGTGTTTAGGCTATCGACAAAACGAGTCTTGGCAGAGGTAATTATGAGTAGTCGGGTTTAGGTTTTAGGTAGATTTAGGTTTAGAGATAACGTAGTTTTAGGATTAGAGGTTTAGAGGTTTCGGTTTGATGGAGTTTATGTTTTATGAGAAAAACAGAGATAAAGAAGGGATGTCGAGGGTTTAGGTTTTATTGGTGATTTTGGTTAGGTTTCGAAGGTCACAGGTGAACCTTAAGAAACAAAAAACGTTTAGGTTTTAGTTTCCTGACATGATCAACGTTTTTACTTCTTAATGCTCTGATACCATGACAATTTATGTAAAGCCAAAATCTCTTATGTTATTAATCTCAAAGCCAACACCTCTATTTATACAACTCTGAAAGCACTAGTCCTAAATAGGAAAAGGAAGTATAAAATAAATATGGAAAGCCGACTTAAGTATATGGATGAACTCTTGTGCTAATAATATTAATAGATAATCTCTAATACCAACAGAACCGATTTAAACCGACCCCAACCCAAAATTATATATCCTAAACCACAAATCATATTCTAAATTCTATATTTGTCTTAGTTAGACAGACTTTTCGGAGATTATATGGGTAATAATTGGATGATTAACCATGAGTAGTGTCCATTGTTATTGAGGATAAAAAATGATAGCATATAAATTTGGGTATGATCATGTTGAAGGAGGCGAACATTTAGAGATCTATAGATTTGTTTTCTCTTGAGATTTTTTTGATTAAAGGATCGATAGCTTTTAGAAAAAAATCAAAAAGGATTAACTCTAATTTAGGTTGCCAAAATTGTCAACATGAAGCGTAGGTGTCAAAAGGAGAAAGTGGAAGTTATTAGCAAAATGACTTGTACTTATTAATAAAGGATTTTACTTCTTAAGAAAATAACAAAAAGGAAAAATTATAAGTTTATTTTTAAATAGAAACTGTATACTGAAAAAACTAAATAAGAGGAAGGATTGAAAACTTCGATCCATCCATTAAATAAGTTATCAATTTGAGACATTATCAAGATTACGCAAGAAAAACATTTAGAATTGTTGATTCAGCGCAAGAGATGATTTAGAATCAATAATTCATTATCTAATGAATTTTTCCATTTTAATACTCTACCCGAGAGTTACTCATATTTACCAAATAAGTTCATATCTAACAAAAAGCTATTGGATCAAATGATAAAGACGTTAAAAAATAGATGGCTTTCCCGGATGAAACGAAAACAAAATTCATGTTATATGACATGAGAAAAGGTTTCCTATTATTTGGCCGGAAAGATACGTGGAATATTGTATTATTACCCGCGTATGCTAATCTAATCGGTCAGTAAATCCTTTTTTGTTCTCTGCACATCGTTCTTAGGAATGAGTGAAATCACTGAAAGGATCATTGAATTAACCCCTCGTGGCAGTGAATTAACTATTGCTTGTGAGCCAATGACGCTTTTATTATCCCAATCTAAGCCGCTCTGGTGCGTTTGCAAAAATGTTGCAACTCAGCTTCATGCTTATATCTGATGGGTTATTCTTACGCACAATCTCATCTCCATAAGCGTTTTTTGCAGCTCTTGTTCGTATAAAGATGTCAAGTAAAACTGTTGTTGCCCTTCTTGTGTGGTGTAAGGAGTGCTTCATCTTATTCTCATGGTTGATCAAATAGACAGTTTCATAAAAGATAAAACCACCAGAAAAACCAGAAACTTACATCGATAAAGATAAAAGGGGAAAAAAAAGGATAGATCCTAAGTTCGGAAAACAGAAGAAGCATTGAAATGCATTCGAAGTAAAAACTGACTGAATCTATATATCTAACGACTTGTTCTTAGATGCTTCGACGATCATAGATGTCACCTCATGCAGAAGGCCTGTCTTCTCCAACACAAACTCCAATTCCTTAGCCTGCAAAGCCTTCAACTTCTCTTCAATCTTCTTCTTGTCCTCAACCGGCACCAAGCTCCACCTTTGTTTCACATAATTCTCATCAATACCAAAACCCGCAATAGATGGAACAAGAAAAGAGTTTTCAAACCAATCAGGCTTCCTCACAACGGCAACTAACGGCTCCACATCTCCTCCATGAACATCATCCTCAACTTTTTTACCATTAGGTGAACCAAAAGTCAACTCTTGCTTCACAGAATCAATCTTCTTAGTTTTCTGACTCTTTTTGGATACTCCATTAGATTTAACAGCAGATTCAAGAGCAATTCCATTAGGTCCCCAGATAAACTTTGACAATTCATAAGATTTCTGATCATGTGGTTTCGAAAAAGACGGTTCTACCCCATTCTTCCCTTTACCAATATACTTCTTCTTCAAACTCCTGATCTTGTCCATGAATTGGTTCTTACTAACCTCAAAGCTTATAGATTTCTTTATGAATTCGTAAAACCCGTTTGAGTCTTCATAAGGACTCTTACCTGTGTCAGATTTGAAATCAATCATTCCTTGAAGCACAGAAATTTCATCTTCTTCACTCCATAGTCTATGAAAAGCCGGTTTCTTTGTCTCTTCTCCAATCTTCTTCTCTTCGTCTTTCTTGACTCGCTTCGCATTCAAGTCTCCCGATGTTCCTTCACTCGGCCGTTTCGTCCCTGGTTTCGCCGTCTCGTTCTTCTTTGGCTTCCCGGCGGAGACAACTGTCACTGCCACGGCTTTCCCAGATCCTGTAATCGGAGGATTCTTGGGCCGCTCGGTTTCAGAGTCGGAATCGGTTTCAGTCTCAGATCCAGAATCCGAATCAGAGAGTTGCTTCGCGGCGGCGGTTTTACCTGGAACCGCGATTGTAACAGCAGAGGAAGGAGCTTTTATGGGATCTTTAGATTCGTCAGATGATGAAGAAGAAGAATCATCTCCTTCTTCGTCTTCCTCTCCAGCAGAAGTCTCGACTTCATCGTCGTCGCTTGAAGAAGCAGTTGGTGGATCTTCCAAAGGGTTGAGAGGTTTCTTCACCATTGGATTCAGAGAGAAAGAGAAGAGAGAGTTGGGACAGAACAGAAGCGATTTAGGGTTTGTGAGACGGCAAGTGAACAACTTATAAAGCCAAGGGAATATAAAGGTCCCAACTTTAGTTAAAGACTTTGCTGTCTTCCAAACAGATTTTTTTGGGTTTTTCTTTCTCTATTTCTGAAAACGTTTATGCATTGGATCACAGGAAAAAATATAGAATAGACAAAAAACTCACACTCTCGGGGGCTTCAGGCCATGTACACTTTAAGCCCCCTAACTTGTTCAGAGGGTTTAAAGTTTAAAGAAGTTTCATTTTCTTCGACCTAGTTTCAAGTAAAAACTAAAATCGTGGGTAGTTTTATATCAAATCTTCAAAGAAACTATGTGCTTCTGACCGGTTTCCTTTTGAAGGTTTGAAGATAACTGCTCTTTTTCAAAACTACGCTCAGTGATTGTATCCGATTTTCTCTCTTTTCAAGCGAGCAAACTACGAATTTTAAATCAATGGCGGTTGTGCTTGATAAGGCAATGCTTGTCTCTTGCTGATGAGAAACCATTAATTCTGAAGAACAAATCGAAATATAGTGTCTGTGCAACAAACAAACCAAACATTATTGGCCTGTTACTCAATCCGCAGAATCAATCTGTAGAGAAAGTTATTGTGAGACCCTAGTTTATAGAGTCATAGTAATGTATGAGGAGAGTTTAAAAAGACTGAGTTGACTATCTATGTCACCAAAGAATACTTATCTTTTTCAGCCACACATCCTGAGAGAACTCCACGGTTAAATGTGCTTATGTTGGAGTAGCACTAGGATGGGTGACCTTCTGGGAATTGAGTTTCGGAAATCGTGTGAGTGAGGAAAAAACACAAGAAAGATCGTGTGGGATTGCAGGGACAATAAACCATGAATTTAAAAGCCTCCCAGATGTAGCGCTCCAGATTGTCGGACAGGGTGGGCTCGCATGCCCGGAGAGAGGCACAGGGGCACAAGAGAGGGGCATAAGGGGGAGGGGGTGGGGGTGTTATAATTTGGTGTCAGAGCCGAACCTAGATGAGTGTGGNAGGGGGGGGGGGGGGTAACGATTATGGTGCGCAACGAGGGCGTTACACTCTCTAAGTGGGGGTGACTATGAGACCTGGTTTATAGACTCATAGTAATGTGTGAGGAGAGCTTAAAAGGATTGATTTGGATACTTATGTCACGAAAGTGCATTTATCTTTTCGGTCACATATCCTGAGAGAACTTCACGGTTAAGCGTGCTCATGCTGGACTAGCATTAGGATGTGTGACCTTCCGGGAAGTGAGTTTTCGTAATCGTGAGAGTGAGGAAAGATCGTCTGATGATTGCATGGATAGTAAATTATGACTTTAAAAGCCTCCCGAACGTAGCGCTCACAGCCGTCGGACAGGGTGGGCTCGCGGGCCTAGAGAGAGGTGATGAGGCACACGGGAGGGGCGGGGCGGGGGTTACAATTATTTTGGAGATGTCTTCTCTATGGAAAGTGTATGATCGGGCTCGTGGGGTAACACTCTCTAAGGACGGGTTCCAATTCATATTTAAATACATTGAAGACATGAATGTTGTACTGAAGATAGGGGTCTTTACTCAGAATGATAAGTACGTTGTGCTGGAGAAATGGTTAGAAGATCCACCTGAGGACTACCTAATGTATCTGCCAAGATGAATCCGTATGAGGAACATTCTTGTCAACTTCTATACCTCAGATATTAGCAATGATATTATTGAGGTTACTGGCGAGTTATTGGCGCTAGTTTTTGATCAATAGATCTCTCAGAGTAAGGACTATGTCAGAGCGAGGGTTCTCTTACATGTTCATAAACCTCTATGGAAATCAAAAGAGGTTCAAATGCCAAACACGGAAGTGATCACAATGGGCCCTGAATATGAGAGGGTATGTAAGAGGTGCTTTTAATGCGAAGACTAAGATTTCTTTGAATTCTAATAATAAAAAAAGAGCGCTTACAAGACATAAGATATGCAACTAGCTCCTACAACTAAGTCTCAAGTACTTGTGCAATCAAGTGATCTGTTGTATGGAATACTAAATGATGAAGAAAGGCTTCGATGGGGTGTTAGGGAGGCCTAAAACCAGCAAAGAAGTGTTTGACACGATGCTTCAATACCTGCAAGTAGAAGACGTGTCAGAGAGGAATACGAGGGCCCTAAAAATTCAAAAGTTTATAGCTGAGCTTGAAGATGATACGATGGGAAAGAAATTGCTCCTATGTTTAGAGAAAGCACCACTCATTACTTCAGACTTGAACAAAGATAAAGGTCTGGTCTTTGATTTTTCTGCTCATAATAATGTTGACAATGAAGGATGAAAATTATTGTCGGATGCAATGAAGGGAGCAAAATCCCATTCGTTTCTTAACCATACTAGAGTTGTAACAATGAAGTATACTGGTGGCTTTTCTCATGACGATTGTGCTACAATTTTCAAAATATGTCTCACTGAGGCTTGTTCTTCCGGCAAAAGCATGAGAAAAAGAAGTGTGCTTAGACGACAAACTCATGGACAAGGAAGGCACAAAAAGAGCGAGAGAAAGGCAAAATAATGCAGGAAGACAGTAGAGTGAACGAGAAGGCAATACCGGCTCCAAAAGTAAAACGAATGGAGGTGGGGAGAGTTTGACTAAGATCCTCAAAACATCCACGAATATTGTTGTCCGGATGAAGGAACTGCTGCCATCCTAATAGATGTTTTGAGTTGAAGTGTTTAGGGCTAAGGAACCTTTGGAAAATTCGTCATCTTCGGGAAATAGAAAAAACTCACTTTCCCGATATTCTATTCCTCACGGAGACGAAGAATGTTGCTTTTGTTTTAGATGTTTTGAGTTGGTTTGGATATGATAATATTAAAATTATGGATTGTATTATAAAGAGTGCTTTGGCGATTTTTTGGAAAACTGTTTTGTTTTTCACTTTCTACAGGAAAACAAGAATGTGATAGATATGAAAGTTTCGAAAGGTCCCTTACAATGGTTTCTCACTTATGTCTACGGGAATGGGACACTAAATTTTGGTCAACTGTTTAGAAACGATTAAATGGAATTGGGATATTGAGGAAGGGTGCATCGTCGGCGAATCCAGTGACATCTTATCCAATGATGAAAAGAGAGGCGGTCCTCAGAAACAATTAAGTACTTTTCAGGATTATCGGAATATGCTAGAAATCTGTGACATGAATGAGCTTGGAAGCACAAAAAATGAATTTACATGGGGCGGTCTTTGACATAAGAAGTAAATCCAATGTAAGCTGGATTGAAGTTTTCGAAATTGTGAATGGTTTAAGTTATTTTCTAATTTTTTTCGTATCAACATTTTTTTTAGAAATAAGGCTCGGATCACCGTCTTGTTTTGTAAAATTTGCTGCAGAACAACAACAGTTCTAAGGAAAATTTAGGTTCGACAAGAGATTAGCAAAGAATCCTCATGCTGAGAAGATCATTAAAGATGTGTGGGATTGATAACACCAGTATTTTACCTTTTTCTAATAGATTTGAGTATGTTTTCTTATTTTTTTTAAAGCAACTTTATGCATAAAAAGTATTCTTCTTGTATTTATAGTGTTTTGAGTTATTTTAGGTTAAACAATGAATTTTGGAGCAATAAGAAGCTAATTGGAGCAAAAGCTAATTTGGATAGTTTCAAAGCATCAAAAAGATCATCAAAGATGAAGGCCTTTATCTCAATGGAATTTGAAAAAATTTGAACAATAGATATAGAATTGAGTTAGATTGCATATGGAAGTGATTTGACATAATTCGGAGTTGAGGATCAAGAGTTAGACCAAATATACTGAAGATTGGTCATGCTACCTCGCAAATGAAGGATACGAAGGAAGGCCAAAACTAAAAGACTACAACTTTGATTTCAATCAATACTTTAACAATAAAAAACTAGATGCTTTACAAGTCTTTCTAAACCTAATAACTCAAGCCAAAGCCCTTCTACAAGAAGTCAAAATTTGAGAGGCCTTAAGGCCCGATTTTAACCTAAATGACCTAGAATGCTCTAACACGATATATATTTGTTTTTAGCCTTTGATTTTGGAGATTTGCATTTTTTATGTTAGAATAGAAGATTAAGGAGGCAGGGAAGACATTCTTTGGGGTCATGCCCTTCTCATCTCAAAGGATTCAATCTTTCTTCATCTATACATTAATAAATCTGTTTTCTCGTTCCTCTTTGTCTTTGATTGATTTAATGCTTTCTATTCTTTGTTTCTGCATGTTTTACATGTTCAATCTAGATTATTTTTCTAGTTAGATAGTAGGTATTAATGAGACCGTGATAATATTTTCTTAGGGATTCATATTTATTAGGATTATCATTAACGTTATCACCCTTCTCATGTTTAACGTTATTTGCTTGCTAGGCCAGTTTGAAATAGATCTAAAGCTAGTATTGTTGGGCCCGAATACGGCCCATTACCTAAAGAAAATCGGAAAATAGCTTGGGAAACCTTCGGATAGGCTGAAGGGGTACAAGATCAGATTAGCCGAAGGCTATTTACTAACAGAGAGCTGATAAGACAGGTCTTGAACAAAGAGAAAAGGTCATAGACTTAGACAAACAAGTTGTTGAGCATTCCGGGAATTGAGGAGTAGATCTTGGAGTGGTTGCAACAGCTCTCAATCGTGTGAGGAAGCTATTTAAGAAGAAGAGGAGGCGAACAAGAGGGGGCTTCAACTCATCTTTGACCTAGATACACTTAGCTATCTTTCAATTACTGTTATATTCAACAAATCATTCATAAGTCATAATCAGATTCCTCTTCCATTTACCATTCGTGATACTAAACCTCTTTTGTATTCATTGTTTCGATTATAATCATCAATACGAATAGCTTTCATTCGACTAGTTCTTACGAGATTCAACCCACGAGATCTCTCCCTAATCTAAACCTATCAACAAAATCTAAGAGGTGAGTTTAATCCCTCACATCTGGCGCCGACTGTGGGGAACGAGATAACTAAATCCCTTACTCCGTAGCTTGAGAATGAATCCTATCGATCAAGGAATGAACCCATCCGACCCTGATTCAACGAATCAGAGCTATGGCTCACCGAGTTATGGAGGCTCCAATATCCCTTCCACAGAGCCTCGATGTCTCGATCACCGCTCTGAGCAACAACCTTCGCCTGGTGCTCAACCCGATCAGATCACCATCGGAATAACCAATCAAGGACTTTCAGGTGGTATCAGCTCAGAGCTGTCAGCCCTCGTAAACCCCCAGCGACAGCTCCCTGTAGGCTCTTTACCACATATACCTACTCCGAATCAAGCGGAGGCTCAGCTCTATGAGATCCGCCGAATGATGATGCAGCTAGTGGACAGATCTCAGGGAAATGAGCGCATAATGCAACAGCTTGCCTCCCGACAACAACAGTTCGAGGAGGTGACGAGGTGTCTGACCACATCAACCCAACCCTCGCAATGACAAGGCTCGGGAGTCACTTTCCGAGACCTAAAAACTAAAGCCTTGTTTCCTCGAGGATGCGTGGAGTTCTCTCCTAACAGCGTGGTTCCAAATAGGCAGGGACCTGTTTTCCAGACACCTCTTGCTGGGACAGTTCCCGCGTTTAACCCTCCAGTTACCAGCGCTATGGGAACTAACGTAGCAACGACTAGCTCGATACCTGATCAGATTCCTGATCAGAGCACCCGTTTGCCTCCACCGCCACATGTTTTTAGATCAGGAGGAGGTACATCCATTCCATCTGGGGGCAGAACCTCAACCTCGGTGTATCAAGCCCGAGACCTGACCCCAAATCAAGAGGCTCAGCGAAGAGCGAAAGCTATTTCTATAGCCTATCCGAGCCTTCCCGTAGACCTCACGCATCGGAGTAACCCAAGAACCAGGGAGCAACTCAGCTCACCAGCTACCTGGGAGAATGACCAAGCTTGGCTCCGCCAAGAACCTGCTCGTCAGATACCTAATAGCGGCCCAATCGTCCTTCCTCTAGAGGGACATGAAGCTACCCGCAGATACATGGAACAAACCCATGCAGCTCTCCAAAAGCTGAACGCTCAGGTCCACAAGGCCACGAGCTTAGCTCCTGAAATCGAGAGCTTGATTGAGGAGACCCGTGGCATTCCATTCATATATAGAATAGCCAACTCTTATATAAGAGACACCAGAAAAATTAGGATCCCCGAGTATGATGGGACCTCAGAGCCGAAGGCTCCTTTAAGAGCCTTCTAATTGGCTATCGTGAAAGCTCATTTCACAAAAGAAGAATGTGAAACAGGTTACTGCAGGACATTCACCGAGAACCTGGTCGGAACAGCTCTCGAATGGTTTTCAGGCCTCGAGCCGAAC
>OVAN01005283.1:0-23833 GCA_900406275.1 Anastatica hierochuntica | reverse complement strand
CTAGTACACTAGTTCAATTTCCTAGACCTCTAGCACAACATCACACAGACTAACTCGACTCTCAAACAGGACAACAATCAAGACGCGTTAACTTATGCTACCAATGAATAACATCCTAAGGCAATTGTACGGGGGATTGCTACGGGAATAGCGCCTCACCTTGGCAACTGCAGATCCGGAGATTGGACACAAGAGACTTCCGGAACAGCTGCTGAACTTCGAGACATGAACCAAAAACGGACTCGGATTAGACCTTAATCCGGAACCGGCTCAAAAAGGAAACTTTCAATTTATGGAAACCTGCCATAAATGGAAACTTTCTAAAAACAAAAACTTTCTAAATCGGGAAACCTGCCCAAAATAGAAACTTTCCTAAAAAGGAAACTTTCCAAAATAGAAACTTTCCAAATTGGGAGCTTGCCAAAAATGGAAAGTTTCCATAAATGGAAACTCCTAAAACCGAGCACGGAAAAGCTACGGAAACGATCAAATTCTACGGAAACGATTACGGAACGCAGAAAAGGAAACAACGGAAACGCAAAATGCGGAACTACCTCACAAACGTCGGAAACGCCGCGGTAGAGTCGCGGATTCTCGTAATCGGCGGCTCGGCTTCACGGCTCGCGAGGAATGGCGCAACGGCGGCTCGATCGGCGGCGGAGATGGCTCGGTCGAGGCTTGTGGCGCACGGGGAGGCTCGATCGATGGCTCGAGATCACGATCGGGCTCGGGTGACGGTTCGGAGGCTCGGGTTTCGTCGGGGGTGATCGGATAGTGCTCGGCTCGGCTTCGCGGCAAGGGTTTGACGGGTCGACGGCTACGGTTTTCGATCGGGAGGCTCGGAGAGGATGGATCGACTCTCGATCAACGGAGTTCGACGGTGGGTTGGGCGGCGGCGCGGTTTCCGAGGGCAGTGGCAATGACGGCGCGATGCGGCGGCTCGGTGACGTCACCCGTGGCGCGGAAAGGCTCGGCAAGGCTCGGCGGGGTTCGGGTTGCACGGGGGTGGCTCGACGGCTAGGGTTTTCGATTCCGGGGAGAGATTTCGACAGATCTTCGCTGCGGGTTTCGGGATGGTGCGTTTCTCGAGACGAAGACGCGCTTAAATAGGGAGACGGAGACGCGGTTTGCGCTAGGGTTTTCGGTTCTCCTAAACCGATTCCTCCGGTTTGAACCGAACCAGGTTGATTAACGCGGTTTAATCCCGATTCCGGGTCGGGGTCATTACAATTTTTTTTAACAAATTTAGAGCATATGAAATGCATGAAAAAATATGGTATTCCATATGAATTGGAACAATTAGTTATTTTATGGTTTAATATTAAATTAGCAAAATATATGAGTGGATAAATATGTGGTATTTCTCACCTCTTCATAAGAGTAATTTTGGACTTTAGTTTCATATTAGTATAACATAACTAATTAACTAATTAATTTTTTTGTCTAAAGTTTTTTTATTGAGCTTAAGAAACTGTTTGATTTTCATACAAAATGTCATCTATTCCATATGAAATGAAATTAAAACAAAATGAAGAGATTTGTCGTAGAGGTTTTTTTGCAATCTTGTCTACAACTTTATTCGAATACCTTGAAATCCAAGTAAACACCATTTTTTGTAAACGTGCCCGTCAAAGATCTATCTCTTGAAGTAGATTATATACCCCTGAAATGAAGTTGTTCTTTCTTAATGATCTTCACCGAAATTTTGTTATCACCTTCAAAGACACACTTTTGGTATCTTTTTACCCAAGCTTGTTGCATTGAAATGAGTAATGCTTACATTTCCAATTCCAAGAAATTTTGACAATGTGGTGCTTTCGATGTGCTTGCGCAAATGCACGTCCCCTCAGCATCCCGAATTATCCAACCACCCTTTGAGTTCTCCAATACATCTTTTGCACCATCATAGTTGCATTTAATGAAGTTTAAAATCGGTTCTTGCCATTCAAATCTCCTCGTAAGCGAATAACATGGTCGTATGTGTGCTTGTACTGTGTCCGTAGTACACATCGTCGTATCTTACTTAGCGTGTTATAAATCTGTGAACCATTCACGATGCTGTTGTTGGTAATGTTCCTACTCTTCCACAAGCGCCATAAAATCCAAAAAAGAAGTTGTTTATTAAATTCAGTGAACGTATGATTGTTGTAGCTTTCAAGTATGATAGTAATCTTTCAATCAAAACTGAGAGAAAGATCATGTAGTTAGGAAAGTCATATCTCTAAGGCTCTCCAAACGCGAACCGCATGAGGACATAAGAAGTATAGATGATTCATGTCCTCATCTTTTGAACAACATCGTCGAGATTGGTTGTTTGTTGTAATTCCACGATACACTAGACATGTACCAACCGGTAAGGCATTGGAGATGCAGCGCCATAAAAAATGCTTTATCTTTAGGGTTATGCGCAGTTTCTAAATCGCCAATTTGATGACATGATTTCCAGGCGGTGAAATAGTATGATTTACTTTGGAAGCAAGATGATTCGCTAACCAATGACCCGATTTGACCGTATAAAGACCGTCATGAGATTAATGTCACTCGATCAGATCATACGATTTCCTTGTACTTAGCCAAATAGAAGAAATACGTGCAACATCTTCTGGCATGAAATGTGTCTGCAGCTTTGAAAGATCCCATTGTCCATATTCATCAAACAATTCCGAGATTAGGTTATCCATGAAACCGGTCCCATAAATTTTATCGGAAGTCTCAGAAGAGATAAAGGGAGCCATGGATCATATCACATCTTAGTTTGAGTGTCATTACCAATAACATGTAGACCTTTATGTTTTTCAACAATAGACTTTTATTGAGATAATTGAACCATAAATATATCGTAGATTATACATATGATATTTTCTATATTATTAAATTGACCGAGTCGCCAAATAATAATGGTTCTGGTCGTTTTTAAATAATTGCTTGAACCAAGAGGTAACACAAAAGTCATCGATAAGCAAAGGATAGATTCACACTAAAACGTTAGTCATATAAATATTGTTTAGTCTTTTTTTTTATGTTCACTAAAATATTGTTTAGTCTATCGTAATCTTAGACATCAAAGTTGAAGATTTGTCAAATTATTTGTTTTTGCATCTTGTAATATTGCCGATGTGCAATCTCCTTCGCTTAGCGCTTCGACGTGTACGGTGCGCGTAACACTCTTACATATCTTTAATTTATTTTGCGGACATGACATTTTATAATCATAATATATAATATTCTCAAAACTTAATATCTCAATCTTCTCTTTTGTACACAGTGATTTAATCGGCCATTCATCTTCCCCGGCGACGAAAATGGACGTTCGAGAATCAATATCGTTGCAGAACGAGGTCTCGTTAGGCGTTGCCAAGCACGTAATCTCCACCGTCTCTAAAGGCTCCAACGTCATCTTCTCTCCGGCGTCGATTAACGTCGTTCTCAGTATAATCGCCGCTGGATCCACCGGCGCAACCAAAGACCAGATCCTCTCTTTCCTCAAATTCCCTTCCACTGATCAGCTCAACGCCTTCTCCGCCGACATCGTCTCCGCCGTCCTCGCTGACGGAAGCGCTAACGGTGGCCCTCGCCTCTCGGCGGCTAATGGCGTCTGGATCGACAAGTCTCTCTCCTTTAAGCCATCTTTCAAGCAGCTCTTGGAGGATTCCTATAAAGCTTCTTCAAATCAGGCTGATTTTCAGACTAAGGTCATTACATTTGATTCTTCCATTCTCCAAAATCAAGTGATATAGCTCTAGTTGATTTCTACTTTCTGATTACAAACGTGTCTTGTGTTTATGTGCCCAACACCACCTTCTGTAATAGATACAATCAGAGTCCAAAACTTGTATCTTAGTCTTTACCCTTAGAATTTGTAATGTGAGAGATTGGGATTGATTTACTGATGATAGCTTTGTGTTGATGGATTTTATTGTCAAGGCCGTGGAAGTGATCGCTGAGGTGAATTCATGGGCTGAGAAGCAAACAAATGGTCTCATCGATGAGGTTCTTCCTCAAGGATCAGCAGACAGTATGACCAAACTCATATTTGCAAATGCATTGTACTTCAAAGGCACTTGGAATGACAAGTTTGATGAGTCTTTAACTAAAGACGGAGACTTTCACCTTCTCGATGGTGCTAAACTGACCGCACCATTCATGACCAGCAAGAAGAAACAATACCTAAGTGCTTATGATGGTTTCAAAGTACTGGGGCTTCCTTACTTTCAAGGAGAGGATAAGCGACACTTCTCCATGTACTTGTATCTTCCCGATGAAAACAAGGGCTTGTCCGATCTTCTTGACAAAATAGTATCTACTCCTGGGTTCTTGGAGAGGCACATTCCAAGGCTACAAGTTAAGGTCGGGGAATTCAAGATTCCAAAGTTTAAATTCTCTTTCGGGTTCGAAGTTTCAGAAGTTTTGAAGGGATTGGGGCTGACTTCACCATTCAGTGGTGAAGATGGTTTGACTGAGATGGTTGAATCACCAGAGATGGGGAAGAATCTATGCGTATCGAGCATTTTCCATAAAGCATGTATAGAAGTGAATGAAGAAGGAACAGAAGCTGCAGCCGCATCCGCTGGAGTTATAAAATTAAGGTCTTTGGCTATGGAGGAAGAGAATATAGATTTTGTTGCAGACCATCCGTTTCTGTTGGTAGTTACAGAAAACATAACAGGAGTGATTCTGTTCATTGGTCAAGTTCTTGATCCGTTGCATTAACTAATATGTTGTCAACTTCTGGTCGTACTCGAGAGTATAAAATACATGGGAATCGTTGAGTGGTGATTTGAGGACATTTGGTATGTGTAATAATAATAATAATACTCGTTGTTCTAATGTTTTAGTCTTTTAGACTTGAGCACACAAGTTTAAAAATTATATAGTTTTTTCAATTTTTTTCTTTTATCTAAAGCCAAGCTTAACTAAAACCAATTCAACATTGTAAAATAATTCAACTAATAGAAATTCATACTGTAAAGTACAAATGATGATAAAAATGGATGTTTAGTTTTTTGTATTGTAAATTGGAAACATCATCTAATAGGCAACAAAAAAATCTTACTAATTAAAAGCAAATAATTGAGGCATTTGGAGCTATCTATGTCACAGCTTCTCAAAACTTATTTTTGAAGCTGCCACACCAGCAATTTGAAGGGCTAACATAACTTTTCCATCAAACCAATCTCTCTCTACCAAATATGTTTAGTTAATCTCTTTAAGACTTGAACAGATTCTCTACCATTTACTCCACAGAAGAAGACAAATTAAACGGACATTGGCCATATTGTACCTTTTAGCTTCCAGGTTTATGATGGCGAATCATCGTCGGACTCAATCAACCATGAACAAATCGACAACTCCTGTAAGTGTTATCTCTTTTCTCAAACCCACGATCCCCTTGGAAAAATCATGTCGGAGGCTCGCCGCATTCAGTCTACCCAAGAATAAATTGAAACCATAGCCATTGACCACTCAACATAGTGGGAAATTGAGTTCTTAACTCATATGATTGAGAGCTTTGTGTTTGGTGATCGCGATTGATTTATGTAGAGCCGCAAATGAATTGGAGTCAAATCGTGAAGCTAATATCATTCACAAACTCAAGGATACATATTGAGAAGCTCTTTGACATTGGCGTACAATTGGTCTCTTAGGTTGGCTTCTATTCTTTCTTTAGATGTTTCTAAGAGATTATATTTGCTTCTTTTAGGAAACTTTTGTAGGTTCACGGTTTCCGTATGGATGTACTTCGATTATACATTTCTGCATGATCACCGTATGAGGGATCTGTGAGTAGATATAATTTGCATGTGGTCAATTCACCTAAGTTATTTCAATGTCGAAGTCATGCATAGATTCTCTGGTTGATTTTATTTTGTATGACATCTTTGATTGACGAGAATCATTGTCCATTGAAAAGGTTTTAAACAGATCAATGCTAATATATGTAGAGATGTGAATGAAACTGAAGCTAAAAGAAGGCAAAAATAATTGTCTAGAAGTGGAGACTCGACTGGTACTTGGCTTGATGGTTTTGCTTCAATGATTTCTTGCTGATTATCTTCTCTGTTAACACAATCATTACTAGGCCGACATAGGAAGGGAATCAAGAACTATCTTATCGTTATTAATTTGAAGTTGGTGATTTTTCTAATCTACAAAAGGGGACCGGGGAAGGATCTTTAAGGTTTAGGATCTTTGGAAACTGCTATTCATCAACGTGTTCTTCGGTATATCTCTTTCGTCTTTCGCTTCCGCCAACAAGGTTAGATCTCAAACTCATTTTTCATCATCTATCTATCTATACAATTATTAAATGAGAAGTCATTTTACCTACGTGTCATCGCCTGAAACGAAGTGGATGACATATCGTAGTAGAAAAGCTTCTGGTTTTTTTTTTTAAAAAAATATTTGACTAGATTTTTAAAAACTTGATTAATGTTTTAAAATTTTGCATGTTGCAATCTTGTGCGTCGGTTTTATCATCTCTACCAGATTATTTCGTTGTCCTTCCCACGTATTTTATAGACAAAAAGGTCCCCGACTAAAATCCTATAATTACCAACTTTTGCCATTAAAACCCTAGAACTGTTATTTACGTGTAAAACAGATTGATTCCATGAAACTTTTTCTTTTCCATATTCAAAAACCTTAATTAAAATTCTCATTGGGATTGAGAACCCTATTTTGTTTCGGGCCATATAAATATCAGTGCCATGATCACGCCCTTCCTCCTCCGTTCTTTTTTTTTTTGATAAATATGTGAATATCATTTAAATGATGGAGTTGTAAACTTAGTTACAAGATATTTAGCTGGATGAATCTCCCTGCTCATAAAAAAAACTAAAAAACATGGAAATCCATAATAACGCGGAGAACTTCAGATCATTCACGGGTCAGCCATAGCTGTAGGAAATTAGCAAATCGCCTGTGTCTCGATCTGGCTAGGAGAGAATTCTTGATCAACCGATTTAAGAAAGCGGTGAAAACCTGTGGGGTTCTTGAAGTGAGTCTGTGAAGACGTGTGTTGCGCTCATGCCAAAGATTATAGATTGTTGCTTGCGCCACAAGTAGACGAAGGGCAGAGGGGACACGGTCTTTAAAGTGTAACCATGCGAGAAAGGCAGGCCACGTGTGGAAAGCCGAGAAGGAGTAGCCCAGCCTATGAAGAACCCATTCCCAAACCTCTTCGGAGTAGCCGCAGTTGATAAGTAGATGGTCTCTTGATTCTTCATGGATTCCACACAGGCAGCAGCATTTGTCTACAATATGTAAGCCCCAACCAGCTAGT
Organism: Anastatica hierochuntica; assembly: GCA_900406275.1. Classification (NCBI taxonomy): domain Eukaryota; kingdom Viridiplantae; phylum Streptophyta; class Magnoliopsida; order Brassicales; family Brassicaceae; genus Anastatica; species Anastatica hierochuntica. Next base: position 16,551 of record OVAN01005283.1, on the reverse strand, counting down.
CTGTTCCGCGTTGGAAGCCTGTCCAAGAAAGCAAGCCAGGATATGAAAGAATACCTGGGGATTGCACCTTTAAACCAAACAGTTGAGGCCCACGGAACCGGTGCAACTTTGTCTCTGATACTCTCCCACAAAAGTTTAGTTGAAAACCCCACAACGCATGTCCCATCGATAATCCACTCATAATGGTCAGGCACATTTGAAAGGCTAGGCAGTGGAATAGTGGTGAGATAGCATTGTAGTTGGAAAGCTTCCTCTGATCTAGCACTTCTCAAGATCCAACCATCATTTGCACAAGCCTCAGCCACAGCAGAATGAATTTGGACACCCAAGATACGAGGACCCCGGGGACCAAAATAGTCAATAAGAGGCCCAAAAGGTGACCAATTATCGTGCCAGAAACTCACTGTCTGACCATCTCTTACCACAGCTCTAACATAGCAGGAAGCAAGTGCCCGCAGAGAGAGAATCGCATTCCATGTCCAAGATGAGTTCTTTTTGATATCCAGCGACCAAAGAGATTTTCCTTTCAGCCTGTTGCTTTTGATCCAACGAACCCACAGTGAGCTACCTTCTCTGAACAACAAGAAAATAAGCCTCAGACATAGAGTCTTGTTCCAGAGTTGAAAGTTTCGCAGCCCGAGACCACCCTCCTCTTTTGGTCTGCAGACTATATTCCAAGCAACCTTTGCAATAGGTTTCCTGGTCGAGTTTCCGCCCCAAAGAAACCTGGAACAAAGAGATTGAATCTCTCTTAAGCAGCCTTTCGGAAGGATGAAAGCGGCCAGCCAAAATTGAGGGTACTCATGATCACCGATTTTATCAATTCAACTCTTCCTGCAAAAGAAAGAGCACGGGACATCCAAGAATTTATACGCATCTCAATTCTGGTAATTAGAGGTCTGTAATCACATTTTTAGGCGTCTGTGAGTAAGTGGGAGGCCTAAGTAGCGGCAAGGAAAGCTGCCGATGTTGAAGCCAAGTTCAGCGAGGGAGCTAACTTCCATTGTGTTCAAACCAGCCACAAAAATGTCTGTTTTACTCTTGTTCATTACCAGGCCAGACCAATTATGAAATGTCCCCAGAACTTCTGTAATACCCTTCAAAGAGTCGAAAGAGCCATCAAAGAAGACCATAATATCGTCCGCGAAAGCCAAGTGGCACACAAGGGGTTCTGAGGCGTTTGGATGGTAGCCTATAGATCCACTGTTGTACTTCTTGTCTAGCAGATGGGAAAAGACATTCATAACAAGGAGGAAAAGGTAAGGGGAAAGGGGGTCCCCTTGCCTAAGTCCCCTGGCTCCTTTGAAATATCCACTGATCTCGCCATTGACTGAGATAGAGAAGGATGTTGTAGTTACACATTGGCTGATCAATTTGATAAAAGATGGAGGGAATTGAAGAGCTGAAAGCGTCTTGATGACGAAATCCCAATGCACGGAGTCAAAAGCCTTTTTCAAATCGACTTTTAGCATAGCTCTTGCAGATATGTTCTTTGAGCCATAGCCTTGGACCAACTCGGTTGCGAGGAGCACATTCTCCACTAGTAATCTTCCCGGGACAAAAGCTGTTTGAGTCGAACTGATTATCTCCGGAAGCACATAACGCAACCTGTTTGCAAGCAGCTTGGAGGCAATTTTATAGACTGTGTTACAGCACGAGATCGGTCTAAACTCTGATATCTTCATCGCTGGTTGGACCTTTGGGATGAGAGAGATTATGGTGGAGTTCCATTGTTTTAGTCGACACCTAGAGACCATAAATTCCTTGACAGCCTCGATAAGAAGTGAGCCCACTATTTCCCAGTTTGATGTGAAGAAATCAGTTGGGAAACCATCCGGGCCGGGGGCCTTGTTCCTCGGCAGATCAAAGAGACATTTTTTAATCTCCTCCGAAGAAACAGGTGCTGACAATATTGCGCTTGAATTATTAGAACACATGTAAGGAACCACGTCAGCAATATCAGAGATGGTAGCAGAAGAAACTCCCCTTTGAGTACCCAGAAGGTTCTCATAAAACTTGACTATGTGTTCCTTAATGCCCTCCTTAGAGTCAATCATATTGTTATCATCATCTATAAGGCAGTGGATCTGATTTGTGGAGATTCTGGTGGAGATGGCCCGATGAAAGAAATTGCTATTTGAGTCACCCTCAGCCAGTCAGGATATTAGAGATTTTTGTCGAAGGAAACTTTCTTTAGCACTAGCGAGATTGAACCATTTACGGTGGGCCTTCTGCTCCGCAGCCGCTGATACACATGAGGGATTGTTTAGAAGTTCTTTCTGCCGTGCTTCAAGATCATTAAAGGCCTCCTTTACTCTTTTCTCTAGCTCTGAGAAATTCACTTTGCTAAAATCTTTTAAGATACCCTTCAAAGCCTTCAACTTCTTGGATAAGATAAACATTTTTGATCCATCAAAACATAGGGAGTCCCAAACAGCTTTCAGAAGAGGCTTGAACTCCGGATGATTGTTCAAGTGAGAGAAGAATTTGAAAGGAGATTTGATATTCTCCTTCTTCGTATCTAAGAAGATACAACAAGGGCTATGGTCCGAGATTCCAGGTTCACCAAAGACACCAAGAGATGCCGGAAAGCTGCTTCTCCAAATATCATTGATAAGAATACAGTCTAACTTTTTAGCAATTAGGCCTTGATGAGAAGTTCGAGGAGAGCAGGTCCTACGCTTGTTAGACCAAGTGAAGGTATTGCCACAACAAGGTAGGTCTGTAAGCTCAGCTGAGAGGATACACGTTCGAAAGTCCCTCATTCCACGAGAGGAGAAAGAGCTGTGAAGCGCAGAGTGGTCTGATGGCGATAAGATTTCATTAAAATCTCCCAAAAGAGCCCATGGAAGATAGGAGCACGGCTGGCTAGAAGCTAGTGTGACAATTTCTGACCAGAGGCTTCGACGCTCCACCATTGAATTTGAACCATAAACCAACGAGACAACCAGATCAGAGTTTATGAAAGGAAGCTTCACCCGGCAAGAGATCTTTTGCAGAGATTTGCTAAGTATCGTAACATTTATTGAGGGATGCCATACTAGCCATATCTTCCCCAGATCTGAGAACTCATAGTTATTAGCAGATAACCATCCCGGAAAAACAGACTTTACAATAGAGTCAGCCTTATCTTGGCAGACGTGGGTCTCTACTATCCCACCAAAAAAAGGATGATTCAACTTCATCCATTTCCTTAAACCTCGCCGCTTTACAGGGTCATTAAGACCTCTAATATTCCAGCAAAAAAAATCCATAACAAAAAAGGATAGTCGGAGGAGTCTAAGGACCTCCAGTCCTAGCCAAGGCTTTTTCCTTGACCTTTGATTTCTTCCTTTGTCGCTTTGTGACAACTTGGATGAACCTGTCATTCTCTTCAGCCGGGTTATCTTCATCTGCTGAGAAATCCGTAGAGAGGGATTCAGGGTCAGAGGACGATGATTCATTTCCCTTAGAAGGCAGAGTAGGGAAAGAGGTGAGGTCAATAACCAGGTTTTGGCCATCACTGGTGGGTGAAACTCCATCTTTAGTGTGAGAGCTTTGAGCTCCATCCCTCGGGATCCATTTGAGAGATTGTGAAGAAGGGGCACTGGTTTTTTCCCTCATAGACACGGTGTGAGAGGCTCGAGAGGCATCTGCCAATAGCTTAGCTTTAGAGGAAACTTGAAGAGCACTTTTTGTTTCCCTTTGAGACACTTCTTTCTCCTTATCAGGATCCATAGGCTTCTTGCCTTCTTTCTTTTCCAGATTGTATCTTGGGCATTTCACCGTTGTATGCTTCACTGAGTTGCATATCGTACAAGAGGGAGTAGCCTTGGGACATCGTGAAACTGTATGCCCCACTCTCTTGCAAAGGGGACATATCGCAGGGAGCCATGGACTAGAAACTGCAACTCTGTACACTTCTCCAGATTGGAAGCTTGCGTTTACAAACTCAGGAAGGACCTTCCTTGGGTCAATGACTGTATAAACCTTAGCAACTTCCAAATTTGTCATGTTTGCTGTGTCTGGGTGAAGGGATATTGGATGACCCACCAGACCAGCAATATGCTCAAGGGCATCGCTGTTAAAAAATTGCAAAGGTACGCCTCGTAGGTGCAGCCAGACCGACACCATAGTCAGCTCCGGCTTCGAAGGTTTCAAACCCGGCGACCATTTGGCGACGAACATTGTTTGACCGTCGATTTGCCACAGTCCTTGACTAAGGATGCGCCGCCGAGTTAAAGGGCAGGGGACACGAAAGAGAAATGCGTGACCCTCCATCTTAGAGACAAAAATGTCCCGACACTGCTTGCTCCATATGCCATTGACAATGGCGTGGACAGTGCCGCGAGAAGGTGGGTCCTCATAGAATTGCCCAAGGATGAACATATCCCAAGACTTGCGGTGTTTTTCTATCACAGCGTTAGGGATAGTAACACAGGGCTCTCCATTGTCGAGAGTGTACGGAGTGCCTTTACGTTGAAGAACCAGGGAATTATCCTTCACCAAATCACGCCAAAGCTTCACTGGGCCACCGGAGGCAGAGATAGGGGAAGACTGTGGCTGAGCAGAAGTCAGATCCGCTGTTTCCGCCTTGCCTAAGTTCTGACAGACCGGAGGTACTGGAACAGAAGCAGATCTGAAAGAAGGAGCAGGAACAGTAGCCAGATCTACTATTGGTTGAGTAGCTGCAGATTCACTCTCACTGGGAGTCTTAGATTCACCGTCGGTTTGGGTAAGAGTGGCTGGGAGTGAGGTCTCACTAGGCACACCAGTCACCGGAGGAATCAGATCGGAGGCTGCATCACGAGAAGCAGGCACTGGAGCAGAGGCCGATTTCTTGACCAGTGAAATCGGCAATGATTGAGAAGAGGTGGACCCAGTGGGGGAGCCACTCGAGGAGGTTTTTTTGTTTTTTTTCTTTTTGGGCATTTGGTGAGCTTGGTCCCGGCGCCGAGAAAGGCGCCGGTGGAGGAAAAAAGAATTGGTTTTCAGCTTGCGGCGAGGAGAGAAAAGAGAGGAAAGGTATTTTATATTTCCTCCTCCGTTCTTTGTGCCTCGACTTTCTCTCGTAAGAAGTTATAATGTAAAAAGATTCACTTAAGATGTGTAGTTTCATAACTCTATATGGCTTGATAATAGTCTTAATTCACACAAGAAGAACCACTCATGAATTAAGATAGATGTGTTGTAAAAAGGTAGTTTGATAGTATTTAATAAAAAGTGTCATTTCTTGTAAATTTTTCAATATTCGAGTAGATTTAGAAAAAAACTTTTATAATTTATGATGAAAATAAATGAAATTGGCAAAAACTATTCACTGAAAAATTTAAAATAAATTACATTTTACAATATTATGTTAGTTTTTTTTTCACCGGAACCCTTTTTCATTAAGTAAGCGGTAAAAGATTCTTCCTAGGGAGAATCCAAAGAGACCCGCTGGTCTTACAAGGGTAAAAGAAATGAAACGTGTTATTGAATTACAGATAAATCAAAAAACACAGGAACTAAACAATACATCCGTCAAGAATGATAAGGTTAAAAAGTTAAAAACTCCAACAAAACTGCAAGAGAATAATCGAAAGCTCCATTCCAGCCGATAAACACACCATTGCCACTGTTGAGACATGAGGATCTCCGTAGTTTAAAAATTCCATGCTTGCGCCGATAGTCCCTGAAAAGGGTGGTCACGAATAGGACGAGAGAGAACTCTCGCGACCCTTAACCCATGACTAACAGATTCTTTGCCAAACAAAGTCCAACATGAGCCGATGTCAAAAGTGAGGGAAAAAGTCTCCAAAAAACGAGAGGGTTGGACAGGAAACATCATTCTATTCTTTATCTTGATAGCTCCAGAGGTTTGAAAAATTAATCGGATGAGTAACACGACATTTTTCTTGACAAAGTAATTGACCGAAAAATAGCTGTCATTAATTTTGACAGTCTTGTCGTGAAAGTACACTCCATCATGGATGATATAGAAACTGTCTCACAATTGAGGAAAATAAGCTCTACATCTCTAGTAGAAGTTCTCTCCAATCTGGGTGTTAATATCCCATTAACATTCACGTTCAAAAAGTGGCATCTATGGCCTTTGACGAAACAATTGTCGCTTCGGAGTATAAACCCACCGTAAAAAATACCGACGAGAGAAAAGCATCTATGGCCGGGCAGAATGTGACGATTATGGCCTTTAAGACTTTTGATAATTACTTTTGCATAGATCATGATTGCGAGAATTAACACATCCACATATGCTAGAAATTTAAATGGGTACAAACCGCCAATAAAATTCTCATTTATTAGATCTGCTAGATGAAATCCCAAATCAAGATATGGCCTTTCCATATTAGAGGAAAACAAGTCCGTATTATCAGTAAATAATTGAGACGAAATTAAAAGGTTTTTCATTGAACTCTCTAAACTAGAGGATTTAGAATCTAATTTATAAAATCCAAATGATAGACCTTTTAATTCTTGCCCAAACTTCTCCTTTATGGAGGATATTAAGATTATATCAGAAATCCCAACTACGGGGCATATACAAATAAAGCCCAAAACTGGTTCATCTTCACAAGAAGCTCTAGCTACCTCCACCATGGCTTCCGATCGGAGAGTTGAGGATTTGAGGCCCAATACACATGGCCCAAAAGATGAATTGCTCAGATCTGAGTCCGAGAACAATTTCTCCGATGATACACAAGATGGTGACGACACCGGAGATGAAGTTGTGACGGTTGAAGATCTGGTCGGAACTACATCTGAAATAGACAGACTAGTAGAGTTTGCCATCCCATGAAAGCTTTGTCCTCCGGCAGAGCCATGTCGAGCGTGGTGAAACCCATTGAGATTCACATATCTGATGAGAATAAAGAGGAGAGTACATGAGTAGTAGTTGCAACACTCACACCATAGCAAGGTGGAATAGATCTTCCCTGTAGGGAGACAAAGCATCGTCCTTGAGATGGCGAGAGTGATAAGGGCGGACAAGTTTTCAGATCTGGCCGCCGAGGGATCCAAGAGAGGGATCCGATAGAGAGATGTGAAGAAACCAGTGTCTTCAACGGTGAAGTAAGTCTCCCTGGAGTGGATCTGATTTTCTCCGCTGTTGGGATTGGTACGCAACAAGCTCCTGAGCAAACTTATTCTTCAAGGGCATCACCCGAGATGCGACAAGCAACATTGACTGGAGAAGCTTCCTTGTGCGCCGCCGAGAGGAGAACCAACCATGTAGACAATGATTCTGAGAGAGATGGTTCCAGGTGACTCTTCCTCAACCATCTCCACCGCGAGAACGGAGCATCTTCACGCCGAATTCCAAGCTTCATAAATGTATTACACGAGAAAACAAAGAGAGCTAGATCTGAGAAGAGTAGAGAACCGAAGACGCAACAAAGATGAGATGGGAAATCCCGACCCGATGCCGTCGAGCGTCGGTTCCACTGGCGTCGGAAAACGCGATTAGTACGTCTCTCTCGATAATCGGGTCAGAGAGAAAGCGGCTAGAGAGAACTAAATTTATTAAAAAATCAATATTATGTTAGTTTGTATGCATAAATTTATATAATTATTAATGTACAATATTATTATGTATATATAGTTATAAAATAGTTTCAAGTTACTATTTTATTATCTTATATTAGTTCAATTCACAACCAACAAAATATAATAGTCTATAATAATTGTTAGTTTACATACTATCAACTAGCTAGCTGGTCCGCATAATATGCGGACATTAAAATTTTGTAGATTTTAGATTTGATATGTAAAATTTTTCGACTTTCAAAATTTCCAACTGATATAATATTGGACCAAAGTGAGCTTGTGTGATTTATTTTCCTTTGTTTTGATGTTTAAACTTAAACTCTCTTTAGTTTCGGTTTATTTCAATATAATTAGATGTTTAAAAATGATATCTTAAAATTTTCGACTTTTAAATTTTAATAATGTGATTTTTGGTTAAACAATACAAATTATTATATGAGTTTTAAAATAAAGTAGTGCACATTCTATTTGTCATATCCTGTATAAGATATAAATATTTTATATATTTTAAAATTCGACCCCGCAAAAAATATAATCCTAAATACTATATTACTCCATTTAGCATATTTTGCGTAAGATTGAATATTTAACACAGGTTGACATTTGATCCCGCTAGAAACTATAATAATAAATTTTAAATTGTTTTATTCATGACTACAAATGTCGATTTATTATTTAGTAAATTTATTTTCTGTATAACTATCAAAAAGTAGAAGATATGACACTTTATTAGTTCATAACTTCATATGGTTTTTTTAGTAATATACAATATCTTAATAATTATTTAAATATAATAAATTTTATATAAGGTATGATCGAGTTATTAAGTAACATTAATTTATTTTTAAATTTATTTTATTTTAAGATATATTTATCTTATATCATATTTAAAATTATATATATATATATATATTTTTCTAACGTCTTAATTTTATTGATATCAAAAAGGGTTTAACAGATTACAAGAATCAGAACATACACCAAATACATTTTTAAGCAGAATATGATAACAGAAAAGTAATAACACGATGCTTCCTAACTTTTTTGCAGGATAGACTGATTCGCTAACTTTATCCATCTTTGTTCTCGGTCTCATATGATCTTGTATTCGGCTGTCATCTATTGTGATCCATCGCCTTTTAACACATAATAGATCATTGGGCGCGATCCATCCGTTACATCGCTGCCCATTCCATACACTCCCGCACCAGGAGATAACATGCTTTGTTGTAGTTCTATCCGTAACATAAATAAGACCCTCCATTTGACATCGATAATCATCAAAGTCTATCATCTTCCACTCCATGTTTTCACATACACAAACCTTTTCTCCCTTGATGAACAAATAGCTCAGAATTGTCTTCATGGCAATATACACCAAGTAAAACCAAAACACATCTCGCTGAAGTAGTAGAGTCACCATCGTCCATGTTGGATTGTTAGTCACACATATCATCCCTAATCTTCCCCATGGCCAAGGCGGTTTAAGATTCTTTTTTCTGTTCCATAGAACTCGTAATCCTCTCGAAGAGTTCTCGAGAGGAAATAAACCGATGTACCTAACAAGCCACATAAACACGCCGACAACGCAGAACCGTCGGGTTTTGTGTCTCGGAAGATCGCACTCAACAATTAAGGAGATAATAGACTCACCAATTAGGGAGGAGATGAACTCATCATATATACAATCCAAATCTTGTAATCGCCCGATGAACCAATAGATAAACGAAAAAGATTTGGCCATTGACGAAGACAACGCTCGTCGGCGACATGAAGAGGATAGATGGTGTGACGAGGAAACACGTCGCTTGATTTGATCACACGAAGACAATGATTTCAACAAAATCATGCTTATTAACACATTATAGACTGACATAGCGAAAACGAGAAAAACAACGGAAAGAGACGGCGGCCGGAGCCGCCGCGAAGGAAGTAATTATACGACAAAAAAAATCACCTTTCTGATCAACGATTTTTAGAGAGAAAACAGTTATCAAATTATATATGTATATATATATATATATCTTTTTTTGATTAAAATTAAAATATATCAAATATATTAAATAACTGGATAACCATGATTTTTTTAAGATAAATATTTTTTGAAGATTTTCTTTATTAATTTCGTTTTTTTTTAAAAAGTAGGTAAATTTATAAATAATTTTTTATTAATCAAATAGTTTATTAAAGGCAACATAGTAATCAACGAGTCTAACTTTTAATCTGGTGCAAACTAACATCATACCTAAGATGAAAAAGAAAATCAGAGTAAAGCATAGGTAGGAAAACGCCATTTTTTTACCATTGAAAATGTTACGAGTAGAGAAGATAAAATACAAAAAAAACAAACAATGCAAAGACAAATCACACGGGAGAGAGAGCGAACAAACTCGTTTTTTTCCCCTTTCTCTCTCTCTCTCTCTCTCTGTTTCTCACTCAATCACTCTCTTCTTCTTATGATGAAATAAAAGAAACGAAAAAAATCTTGCTCAGATGGTTCAACAATTAATGCTTAGTTTTGGTGCTTAGTAATGTTGAATCTCTCCCAATTTCGTAAGTTACATTCCCATAAAAACTCTTTTGCCGTTTTTGTTTCTGAAAATCAAAATACTGAAATTTGGGTTGAGCAAATCTTAGATGTGTGGCATTTGCATTACCCGCTTTGAATTTCTCAGAATATTTTAGAAAATTAGGGTTTGTTCTGCTTTCTCGTTAATTACTCGAATAGTCTTTAGTTCTTTGTTTTTTGTTGGAGAAAATTGAAAAGGCGAGATCTTGATTCTTGACCACCCAGGTTTTATCTTTAAAACCTTTGTCTTGTCTTTTCCCTAAACCTATTTTGAGTAGATCTGGAACATTAACCCCTCCGCCATTAAATGTGTTTCTAAATTGACAGTGCAAAATGGGTCTCATTTGGTTATGCTTTACACTTTTCAAGATTTACCATTTTAGGGAATGAATTTTAGTTCATACATTTTGCTTTTGTAGTTTTACTACTGATTCAATTGCTTGGCCACACACAAAGGAAGAATCATATTTAGAAACTGTCTGCATTTTAAATTGGTGGGTTCTTGAAGATTCATAAACATGGGGCTGAACTTAAATGTATGCTGTTTTAACTTAGATTTTTGTCCATAATACTTACTGTTTAACTTTTGAGTGGAATGATTTTTGCTTTTGTCAGCTTCAATTAGTTGGGAATGAGTTGTTGAGGCTTTGACTTGTCTCCTAAGCTCTTACTAATCTATCTGTATCATCTTCTCCTGTCTTCTTCATCCATTAATTTAATACACATTCATCTTGCTCCTCCATGATTGCCCCTGACATGTTAGCAACTTCTTTGGGAACAAGACCTGATATTATAACACTAAACCTGCCCCCACACCTTTTCCTTTTCCTTTTCCTTTTTTGTTGATCTTTGTAAAGTATTTGTGAAATTAATAACAGAAGTAGATTCTTTAGTGTGGATTTGGTTTAATTATCAACATTTTCCTACCAGGCTACCAAATCCTTGCAGTATCACAAATCGTATATTTGGATGACCCATACCAAGATAAAGAATAAAAATGAGACCAATGTTGCTTATTTTAAGATGCATGCTCTATTATATTTATGCTGTTTTATTTCTGATTGAAGCCGGCCAATAGGGTTTGAAGTTGACTTTCAAATGAGCTGTTGTTGCATTTCAGCCAACTAGCAAAGATCAAATAAGAATTGAAAAAAAAAGTTTCATTTCAGTCTTTTAGTTTCTATGAAAACATAATGTGGTATAGAGCTCCTTGCCTTGTGCACCTTCAGAATCTTCTATTCATGAATGTTTACTTACAGGGTAACCTCTACTGAGGCATCCAATGTTGAAGGAAAAGGCAGAGCCTAAGCAGAAGAAAGGTAAGCATCTTCATTTGGGTGTGTAGTCATTTTCATTTGAAGTTTGTGTGATCAATAATGAAAAACCAGGGACCAGAATGTTTTCTACTTTTCATCTGTTTCTCATTGTCTGTCTAAATTATGGGTCCAATATTTGAACAAGGATTTCTGAATGAGCAGGTTGGTCAGAGTCCCTGCTAGAATTTCGGTCTGGGTTTGAGGAAAAGATGAAAGTTGTGTCAAAAAAACGTTGGAAGTCTCTTGCACCCCTTCATCTGAAAAGCAAGTCAGTCGCACGGTTTTGCTTCTTTTCGAAACTGAAGTCAGGAAACCATGGACCAGGCCGTGCGCCAGTCTATCTCAATGTTTATGACTTGACTCCTATTAACGGATATATCTATTGGGCAGGCCTTGGTATATTTCACTCTGGGGTAGAAGGTAAGCTTTAGGGGGCTTGTGTTTTCTTGTTGATATTGTCCAAGTTTCAGCAAGATTTTTCCTCTTGTGGTGCAACATGTCTTTTAGTTACAGCTAGCTAACTCTGAATATTCCTTGTTGGACGCACAGTTCATGGAGTGGAATATGCTTTTGGCGCCCATGATTATGCAACCAGTGGTGTTTTTGAGGTTGAACCAAGGCAATGTCCGGGTTTTAAATTCAAGAAATCGATATTCATTGGAACCACAAATTTAAACCCGACACAAGTTAGGGAGTTTATGGAGGACATGGCTTGCAGTTACTATGGGAATATGTATCACTTGATAGGTAAGAATTGCAACCATTTTTGCCAGGACGCTTGCTACAAGCTTACCGGTAAAAAGATCCCAAAATGGGTGAATCGGCTTGCACAAATAGGTAAACGAGGTTTAATGCATTCGCAGATTTGTTTGATCAGATTTGTCTTTGTCTCAAGTCAAATTTGCTTTTTCTGCAGGTTCTGTGTGTAGTTGCATACTTCCTGAATCCCTCAAAATTACAGCAGTTTGTCACGATCCAGATGGCCAAACCCCCGAGGAAGAAAACGAAAAGAGAAGTCTAACAAGCTCATTCAGCTGTCTGTCCTCCATTTCCACGAGACAAAGACAGCTTTCAACATCATCACAATTCCTGCAATCACCTCTCAGAGGCTGCCTACCTCCATGGCAACTGAAACGATCAAAATCTAATAGCAGTTCCTTGAAAGAAAGGTAGACACAGACATATTCCAACATTAACAATTGCGGGTTTCTCATTCGTTTTCTTGGCACCACACCCACGGAAAATCTTTCTTCTGTTGTTGTAAGGGAGTTGGAAAACATATCTCCTTGGCAATCAGTTTCTCTGCTTTATTTTTGTAACAGGCTTTTTGTAAGCCAATCTTCTTCTGTCTGTTTGTATTGCTGCCAAATTGGGATCTTTTGCTGCTTTAAATCATTGTATTGCCTCGACTCTGTTGATATCTAATTAGCTGTCTAAGTTGAAATCCAATTTCTGTTTTGCTATCTGAAACTTTCTACATACTGAAAAAAATACTCGAAGATAAACGTTGAGATTGAGAGGAACATTGAATCAAACAACAGTAAAAAGACAAAAATGAAACCTTTATTCCAATTCCTTGGACAGTTGAAACAAATGATGATGATGATGATCAACAAGAGACCCAGTTCTTATGAGTACTGATAATGGCTGAAAGCAAACCTGCTGAAGAGATCACTCTGGGAGCTGATAATAATCCCTTACCATCTCGAAGATCTGCAATTGCCATTAATCCATCAGCTATATCTTGTAGAATGGATAATGCCTTGAATGCTTTCTTCTCCTTTAGCTTCTTCATCTTCTCATCTTCTACCTCGCAAGATACCCCTCTCGACATCGAGATCTCAATGGTTGAAGCCAAGCACGTTTCTTCATCCTTGATCTTCCTCAAATCCCTAATTTTGATTGAAACACTTCCAACATAACCAACCAACTCAGCCCAAGCACTGATCCTCTGCAACCATTTCGCGTGTTTCCCATCGATCAAACCCGATTTCGCCAACCAGATGAACTGCTCGACGAAATAGTACAATCCTTCGCCACCATAAGCGACGAGAAGCAAGAGGAGTTCGAGATTGGAGTCCCATCGCGAGCTTCTTAATGCGTTGATGTCCTGTACGAATTTTCCGAGGCGGAAAGCTTTGCGACTGACACCAACGCTGGACTCGAAGCTCTTGAGGCGGTGATTCAAGGTTCCGTTTTGTGGGATCAGGGAAGATAAAAGGATGATCTTGGTCGCGTAACGCGAGATCTTTAAGAGCTTGTCCACTCCATCTCTCTTGGCGAGGTATATTTCAAGATGATTCAGAAAATCTCTGTCTCTGGGCTTTAAGCTTTTCTCCGAACCTTTCGCATCCATGGAGACGAGATCTCTCCCGACTTGGCACGTCGCAAAGAAAATGAAGAATAGATAACGAAACGCTATTTTGATGTCATTGGTTTGCGTGCCGTGGACAATGTTTGTTATTCCATCCGCTTCACTTTAGCCCAAGTTTAGGAGGAACAACTGTTTCACTAACTGATGTTTTCAAGATACAAAAATTTTAAATTATTTGGTCTTCAGAACCATTTATTTTTTTCCCATATGAAATTTTATTAAAACGATTAAACATACATCATTGGAATCAAATTAAATCGACAACGACTTAAATCAATTTGGAGCTGACGACTTTCGAGACAGTTTTAGAGCCAAATATAACCGGTGAATAAACCACCATAAATAACCAATATAATGTAACACAATGGATTTGAAAACAAACCACTTGCATATTTAACTCCTAAATAAAACTTCAAAAAAAATGATGAAGTAAACCACGAAAGCGGAATAAGCGAGAAAGCAATGTGAAACTGAGATTATTAGGTTAAAAACACTCATTATATTGTTCCATGTCGAAGTTACAATTAGAGTCAAAACTCCTTCTATTGCTCATTGAAAGAGCCACGAATACACCAACCATAAAATAACCTGAGAGAATGGGAGGAAACCATTTGGTCACCGTTTACCCACGACTTACGCTTCATGACCCGCAACTCAAATCCTTGCTAAGGGCCGGAATAGACCTGAGCTGAAACAGGAATGAAATTGGGAAGGTACCATAGCTCGTCTCTTCAAAGATAAGTAAACTTTCTATACATCACAACTAAACCACCACAAGACTCCACATAGAAAACACCAAACCACAAAGAGGAGGAACTAGAGCTAGAAAAGCAAGTCATTGTAACCAAATCTTGAAAAGCACAAAGTCTGCCAAATATGGAAAGAGCTAACCAAAGGTTTGAATCAATCTATAAAGCAATCTGCACACCTAGAGCCACATAGGAAACTGAAAGGATAAACCTCTGTTACTGGAACTTGGAACTTGACCTCCCACATCTACCACGATGTCGTAAGTAGAGGACGAGGAGCCGCGAAAAGCAAAACCCGATCTTCACCAATGTCGAGACACCCTAACTCTGAGACCAACCAAACAATGCCAAACTTTTGAAGGAGCCAAACAAGCACCTCCAAAACGACGATATGGCCGCCAGAAGCCTCACCGGGGAGTCACGTGTCGCCACCTCCTTAATAGCCCAACCGCGATCTCAAAATTTTCAAACTAGATGCAGAACCTTCCAACCACAGATTTTCGGAAACAAAAAGCAAGAGGAAGGAGGGTCAGTGTGTAATAATCCTCACGATCAGATAACTTTTTACCGAGATGGTCGGATACTGAGAAACCGAAAGTCGAGCATTAGTACGCTACTTGAGAAAAAGCCGAAAAATTTTAAGTTGGAATTTGACAAAGTTAGCGGCACGGAAGGATTCCTTGGAAAATATAAGGGATTGAAAATGCCGACGGTTCGTCCTAAAAAGTCTTAGACGACCGCGAAATTAGTCGGGAACCTTATTCTTCGACCAAAGGAGGTAAAATGGTTTCGGGAATAAGAGTTAGGAATATTTCTTAGAGAAAATTAAGTTTTCCTCGAAAGAAATATTTTCCCGACCCTTCGAAAGGAATCCGACACGTTCGAATCTGCGTAACGAACGTCCCGGCACGATCAGAAACCGTTCGGAAACGGTTGGGCACGTTCGGGAAGAGTTTTAACCCATGTTTCTTCTTAAAAATGTGACACTTGTGTGCCACCCATTCAAGGTGAGCAGGACACACAAGTGCCACGTGTCACCCGAAGAGAGAACTTGGTGGCACTTGTGTGACTCATCCCTTTGGTCGGTTTGCCTATATAAGGCCATTTGCTCGCAACAAATCAAGCCTTTGGGAAGAAACTCGAGCATCCGAACATACTGAAATAACTTTTCTCGTGCATCCGAATGTCTGAAGAAGATTTTCTCGTGCATCCGAATGTGTGGAGAAACTTCTCTCGTGCACCGAACGATCCGAAAAACAACCTCTCGTGCCAAACCAAGTAGCCATCGAGTGTCTTTGTGCCCAGCGATCGTAGCACTTGTCCGGTAAGCCAACCTTCCGAAAACATGATTTCTCCTTAGTATATGTTTGCCGATTGTGTATCCGATCATACCGATCGTGCAAACAGCTTTGCCGATCATGTATCCGGAAGAATTAATCGCGCATCCGACTTGCTTCTTGTTCTTTTTGCCTTAGGTTCACTCAAGACTAACTTAGGCTTTGTCCAAGGACTGGTCGGAGAAAGTTCACGGCAGTAAAGAGTTGTGGGAAGTCCGTATGCCTTCGGTAAGAATTTTCCCTTAGAAAGATTGATCGGTTTACTGTTCGGGCATTGCAATTGTTGGTTACCGAGTGTGTATTATCAGGTACAGCTCCTGGAAAAGCTTGGCTTGTTCAGTTCGTGTGTGCCGATAGTAGCCTTTCTCTCGGTAAGTTATTTTCGTGGAAAACCGTGAGCCCGAAAATTCGTTTCTAGAAATTGAGCCTTGATCCGACTGTTTGAACCTTGTTCGTGCACAAGCTTAGCAAGTGGAAGCACGCTTGGTTCCAGTCTTTCCTTAGCCAAAACTCTGTAATTTCTAAGGTGAGTCGTAGTGCCGTTTAGTTTTCCGAACGTATTCGGCTGCACCGCAAAGCTTCTTGTTTGTGTGGTAAAATACTTATCCGTGAATTGGCCGAACAAGTTTAGAGTTAAGTGATATAAATCACTTATTTTCCCTATGAAAAGTTTAACCGAGGT
>OVAN01005282.1:0-23833 GCA_900406275.1 Anastatica hierochuntica | reverse complement strand
AGAATCTCCATTTGTACACTTTCCCGTTCACTAATACATATCGGGCGGCCTGGACCTTAACTTTCCGAGCAGTCCATTTCTCGGCAGGGAGCGCTCCTTCGGCTATATATGCTCGAATTGTTTATAAACATGGCGTATTGCAACCGTATTCAGATTGTTCCGAGTTTTTTTCAAGTCTAGTGTCGGCTTCGTCGACATCCTCGTCTTGTGACTGGATTAGATTTGTGACGACTGGAGGGCCGATGCTCGGGTGTTCGATGAATTCCACGGGGATTACCCGCCTAAGACTCGGGTCCGAGCTTGATGCCAGGGGCGCCAACGCATCAACTTACATGTTTTCAGAGCGAGGAATTTGCGTGAGAGTGAATTTGTTGATGTCCTGGGTGATATTTTGAACGAGTTTCATATATGACTCCATCCTTTCGTCTTTGGCTTCGTATTCGCCGCTAAATTGGTTCGTGACGAGTTGAGGGTCGCAGTATGTGTGGATATTGCGTATTTTCAGTCCGCGAGCCAATTGTAATCCGGCAATGAGTGCTTCATATTCGGCTTCATTGTTTGAAGCGTGAAACATCAATCGAAATGATTGTTCCAATACTTCGCTGGTTGGCGAAGTGAGCCGAATTCCGATTCCCGAACCTTGCCTGGATGAGGATCTGCCGACATGAAGGGTCCAAATTGTGTCTGGTTCATGATTGGCCGTGTTTTCCGTAGGGAGCTCTATCAAAAAATCGGTGAGTACTTGCGACTTCGCACAAATCTTTGTTCGGTACTCGACGTCGTATTCGCTTAACTCGATTGCCCACTTTGCTAATCGTCCTGACTGACTGAGGCTGTGCAAAATTGTCTGTAGCGGGAATGAAGTGAGTACGATGATCGTGTGCGATTACAAGTATGGTCTTAGTTTTCGAGATGACATTACGACAACGAGCGTCAGTTTCTCCATCAGTGGATATCGCGTTTCAGTGTCTAACAAGGTTTTACTTACGTAAAAAATTTGTATCTGTTCGCCGCAGTATTCTCTGATGAGAACGCCGCTTACAGCTGTAGCTGACACCGCGATATACAGGAACAAGGGCTCTCCGACGACAGGTTTTGCGAGGACTGGAGGTGTGGTCAAGTAATGCTTTAGCAATTGGAAAGCTTTTTCGCATTGCTCAGACCATTCGAACTTTTTGTTCCCTTTCAGGATGTTGTATAAAGGGAGACAGTGTCCGTTGACCGCGAGATGAAGCAATTGAGTGCGGCGACTCTCCCGGTCAGTCTCTATACTTCCCACTTATTTTTCGGAGAGGCCATCTTGACTAATGCATTGGTTTGTTTTGGGTTAGCCTCTATCCCTTAGTACGTGACGAGATATCCGAAAAATTCTCCTGATGTCATAGCGAACCTGCATTTTGCTGGGTTGAGTTTCATATTATGCATGTTTAATTTCTCAAAACATCTTTGTAGATCGGCGACGTGGTTTTTCTCCTCGAGAGATTTTACAAGCATATCATCAATGTATACCTCCATGGACTTCCCGAGCTGCTCGGAGAACATACGATTGTCGAGTTGTTGATAAGTTGCCCCGACGTTTTTGAGGCCGAAAGGCATTATCTTGTAACAGTACGTCCGCGGTCAGTAATGAACGTAGTTTTTTCACGATCGTCACGATTCTTCATGATCTGATTGTATCCCGAGAAAGCATCCATGAATGACAAGAGCTTGTTTCCCGCCGTGGCCTCTACCAGGCTATCAATGTGTGGCAACGAAAAGTTGTCCTTCGGGCATGCCTTATTGAGATCGGTGAAATCAACACAGACTCGCCATTTTATGTTTTCTTCTTGACTACAACGGGATTGGTGAGCCAGTTTGGATATCTAACTTCTGTTATAGATCTGACTTTTAGGATTTTTTCGACTTCATCGTTGACCGCGGTAGCGCGTTTTGGTCCCAATTTTCGCCTTTTCTGTTTGACAGGTTTGTGAGTAGGATCCACGTTGGTTCGTGACATGTCACATTGATGTCAATTCCTGGCATGTCTTCTGCGGTCCAAGCAGACGTTCGTAAGCTCTCTTTTAAGAAAGCTATAAGCTGTGTTTTTATGGGATCGCAGAGATTAGCGCCGATTTCGATGCAATGCTCAAAGAATTCTTCGTTGAGGCATACCAAGATGACGGGCTCGCAAGTTGGTTCTCGCTTCTCTTCTGAGGCTTCGACTTTCCGTAACTGCCAGAAGATCTCAGTTTGATCTTGTTCCGATGCATCTTCGACAGAATCTTTTTTCTTTTTCTTTCGAAAAAAAGTTTATGTTGTTGCATTTTTACGTTTTAGTTCGGCAGCGAAACAAAACTGTGATACGTTACAGTCTCCTTGGATTGTTTCGATTCCGAATGAGGTCGGGAATTTGAGACAGTAGTGGTACGTAGATGGTACGACTTGCATGGAGTTCAGCCACAGAACGCCGAAAATCGCATTGTATGAAGCAGGGCGATCTGTAACTAAAAATCCCACGATTTTTGCTACGCTCCTGGCTTTAATTGTAAGGTTAATCGAGTCGAGGGTCATAGTAGTTTCTCGCGAAAGGCCTATGACCGGGCTTGGACTTCCTGTGATTTCGGAGAGTTTGATTTCCATCTTCTCGAGAGTATTTTTAAAAATAATACAGCCGAATAGGCAGTGTCGACTAATATTCTCACGACATCGATATTTTGAATTGTTAATTCGATAACAAGGAGATCGTTGCGAGGGTTGGTCTGATCGGCTGTTGCTTTATCCTCAAAAGAGATAAAATCATCGTCTGTTAGTCTAGACATATCGTTTCTTCATTGATTTGTGATCTGACGTGAAAGAATCCAAGCACACCCTCCTTCTAGCGCCAAACTGTGGGAACCGAAATTCGCACTGTCGATATTCGTATTCAGAGAAAAGCCTGGAAATCCTAACTTTCCTTCAGGTCCCGGATTTCTGCTAAGCCAAACAAAAATAGATGAAAATACGAAGAAAACAGACGGCTAGATAAACGTAAAAGAGAATCGAAAGAAAATAGAGCAATAGAGATCTTATTTTGAATCTGCATTGAGCGTTACAATAGGTGGTAAGTCGTGGCCGTGAGAGCTGTCAGCGAGTATCCTAGTTCTAACAGCGTAAGACTGGTAAACCTAATTGAGACGCAGCTCGCTAGCAAAAATAAAAATAAACCTAAAGCTCTAAGTATAAATTGTGAAGAAATTTCAATGTGTCCCTCTCCCATGTTCCTTAGCTCCTCTTTTATATGCCTTCGACAACTGATCTCGTTTCCTTTTCCGCCCTAGATTTTAGCATATCCTTCCGCAGAAATATTCCATTTTTCGAGAATATTCTATATCTTTACGAGTTTTCCATATTTATCTTCAGACTTTTACATTACTGTATTTTCCTTTTATCTTTCGTGGAACTCGGCTAAATCGTTGACGCAGTTGGGCCCATTCTCGTTCTGGAATCGTAAGTGGACTTTTGTCGCGTTTTTAGCCTTCCTGGGCCGTTTAGCGACTAATTGATTTTTACGATTTCTTTCGGAGAAATCGTTCTTCGGACGACTACGCGGTGATGGTTTCACGAAATGATAAGACCGGTCATATAATTAAGATAATGTTGTGTTCAAGTTACCCGTTGCCGTTTAATACGATCGATACGAAGTTTTTTACAAAAAGCACAAGTCTTTACGATTATTGCCATGAAACTTCAACGGAGACTCCAATCAAGACTAAACAAGAAACAATCGAGTCAGGATTCGAGGGAGAAGATGATCGAGAAGACGTGGTCTAGTAAAGCGTGGGCGACTAGACCTTCGCCCATGGGAGACTAGACATGTTACGCGTCGAGTCGCCCATGGGCAACTAGACGTTGTCCGTGTCTAGTCGCCCACGGGCGACTAGAATTTTGTGGGTCTTGTCGCCCATGGGCGACTAAATGTGGTCTGTGTCTAGTCGCCCACGGGCTACTAGACTTTCGGAGAGAGTCTTGTCGCCCACTGGCAACCAGACCTTGCTCGTATCTCCGGAACGATGCGATTACCCGATGTTTATGGCGATTTCCTATCGCCTCGAAACTCGTATGTCGATACCTCTAGGGAGTTATTCGGGAATCTTGGGCGTCGATTTCGATGTTGCCGTTTTTGACCCCAACAATATATACAGATGAGGAATGCCTACTTAAGATCAAAACAATAGCGGGTCGCTATCATGACCATTGGATCATGTACACTTTTATGGATGATAAGGAGAACCCGCTTTGGTTCTTCCTCCTGAATAGTGGTTACACTCACACGGAGACCAACGACGACATCAAGTTCTGACTCCCCAAACGCTTCTACTTCAAAGTGTCACAACCCCAATTCTACAATCCTTCATCATGGTGATAAGCTCCAAGGTATCGATCTCTTTTCGTTATAAATACCTTGTTATTTAGCTTTTGTTTTATTGTTGTTGGACCACTTTGCTGGATTTTATTCTATCATCAAGATGGTGATGAGTAAGCTTGGGGGAGGGAAATTGGTTGCTAATCGAACTTTTAACTTGTTTTGTTTTGTTTTTATTTTCCTTTCATTGAGTCTCATATAGGTTGAATTGTTTATAACCAAGGCATAGAAAAAAAACAAAATTTCAAAATTTTAAAAAAAAACAAAAAGAATCATGTAGTCACATTTTTCTCATCATATTTAGTAGGATTGAGTCTTAGAAAGCATGGAGTTTGCATACGCATAGGGAACAATGATTTAATCGCCTTGTAAGTGCCTAAATTCATAGCTTGAACTCTCCCATTTTGAATGATTCTACTTTAATAAAATCAATTTGAAAACTCATTTGACTTTAAAAAATTTCCACTTAAACCTTTGGCATTATTTTTCTTACTAGGGACTTTGAATACTAAATCATGGATTTTCATAATTATTTGGATTAAGAACCACTCTATTTTTTAATCCAAATGGCCTCCTTCACTTTAAAGGTGCTGTCATTCTGTAGAATCTAACCAGTTATTTCTAAACCCTCATTGATCTCTTATGAGCGAGGTCTTTTTTCTTGAAAGCGTACACATATGAAAAATCATGTGAGCGGAAGAACGGCAAAAGAAAGCTTCCATAGAACTAGCCTCGTTAAAAGCTAGTATAGATATGAAGGATTACATTATAACTCAAGTAGAGTTGGGGTTTGGGATGATATCTATGAGAATTTTCAAAAGAAGAAAAAAATGAAGGCATTCTAAGAGTAATTAAAAACTGAGATAAAAAAAAACTAGCTTTAAGTGTATGAAAAGTACAAGATCAAAATCCATAAGAAATAAAAAAAAAAAAGAAAGATGGGAAGAAAGTCTAAAGTGGATTGCAAAGAAAAGAAAGAGCTAGTGTTATAAAGATCCTTAGAGTGATTGTGTTTCAAAAGAAAGAAAAGAAGGTTAGAGCTAAAAATAAAAGAGCTTTAAAAGAAAGAAAATTCGATTGTGATTAGTGTTTGAAAATTTTGACATGATGGATAAAATTAGAATTGGGAAAGGGATTGGAAAAATTAGTGGAAGTGAGTCCTTTGTACGCACCACTTGTTCCACTCTCCTTATATTATTTATAATGTCCTACACTATTATTTTATAGAATGAACCACTTAAAATTGGTCAAACTTTCTTGTTAATTGTTTCCTTAAGCCTTTTTCTTACTTAGCCAAACGGTTTTAATTCATCGTCCATACTAAGATCACGCGTAATCGAAAATGAATGAATGTTAAAAGATCGAATGAGTTGATGGTAGGAGTTGGTTTAGTCTTAGAACTTAGAGTAAATTAGGGTTTGGAAAGGTTATGGCGAAGTATGAAAGAGTAGAAACGGCTCTTGCTATGTGCTATACCTTTCTAAGGATTTTGGTTGAGTATTCTTTGTATATCCTTTAGACTTTGTGTTCCCCGCCTTCAAACTTTTTTCCAGGTTAGATTCTTGATCTACTCGCTTGAGGACAAGCAATATTCTAACCCGGGGGATTTGTTATTTTCACATTTTGCTTGGTTTAGGAATAGTTTTTAGTTGTGATTTTATTCTTTAGTTTGGATATTTAGACATTTTAGGATTAGCTTCAAGTGCATTTAGATGTAACATGTTTACAATCTTTTGCTATGTAGATATGCACTTGCATTCCATCTTTCTACCCTTTTCAGAAATTTTGGATCAAAAACGAAGTAGTGGAACCAACGGAACCGAGACCTGAGTAAAGAATTGAAGAATTAAATAAGTGCAGGATTTGCAAAGAGCAATGCCAAAGCGCAGCGCAGCCCGCTTCATAGGCTTCGAGTGCTCATATCGACCGCAACCATCGAGCAGAGCCTCTTGGCTCAGACCTTTGCGCGTATGAATTTCCTGAAATCATCCTTGTTGTCTCGGTTTGTTCTGGTTCGACCTAAACTGAATCAAAACACTATAAAAGTAACTCTTAAACATTTCCAAACCTAGTTTTTGATTTGTTTTTGCTTCTTAAGGATATGATCAAAGACTTTTGTGAATCTTTGGTACTTTTAATTAAAAGTTTGCATTTTTCTTGTTTCTTTATTTTTCTATTTCATGATCATGGTTTTCTTTCATGTTGATTCATGTTTTACAATCATGATGAGTGAGTAATCTTTTTTGTTATTTATGGGTTGGGTAGATTACGTTAGATTTAGATGTGATTAAGGTTGCTAAGGGTTAGATACTTATAGATTCAAACTTTTAAGAGGTTATTAACTCCAGATTAGACTTGATCACTCAAAATCTAGAAAATAGGTATTTCATGCCCATAAGGTGTTTGATGAAATTTCAAAGAGAATCTTAAACATGATTTTCAATCTTAGCCTATGGGAATAGTTTAGTAAGTTTAATTGTAGACTTTATGGCTTGTGTTTAGTCATCATTTCTTGCTTAATTACTATCATGAGATTAGTTAGATTTAGTGATTAATGAACGGATTAACTTCACGGGAATGAACTAATTGATCTTTGTGTTGTCTTTAAATGGTTTGGTTAATGCTTAGCTCTTTCATCTTAATTGCATTTAGACTACCTACTCGCATTGTGTAACTCATAAATTTCATCCTTAACTCCTTATCTCATTTCTTTGTTTCTTACTTTTCTTTTGACTTCACTTTGTATGATTTTGTTTATGTTATTTGATTTTGAAACCAACCCTTTTGAACAAAATTAGCTTAAGTAAATTGGTTTTGCAAATTAAAAGAGTAGACAAATTGCTCCTTATGGATTCGATATCTCAAGTGCTATAAAACCTAGCCATATTATAGCCATATTTTTATGGTTAAGGGGTTGAAGTCCAAGAGTGAACTTGAACCATACCATCACGCACCACAAATTCTCTAATAATTGAGTATCATAATCACCCTCACTTACAGAGTGTAACGACCTCATTGTGTACTAGAATCGTCACCCCCGATGGTGTCAGCCCTTGTGGCTCCACACTTGTATGGGTTTGTCTCTGTTACCAAATTTTAATATCCCCGTCTGCTTGTGGTCTCGACATCCTCTCTTTGGGCTCGGGGCCGACCACGTACGATAATTTAGATCGCTACTCCTGGAAGCTTCTAAGAGTTGATATACTGTCTTTTCAAATAACAATGCAAGCTAGTGTTTTGTCCTCACTCGCACGATTTCGGAAATCACTTGCCGAAAGGTCACCTATCTTAACACTGCTTCTACATAATAACACTTAATTGTGGAGTTCTCTCAGGATAAGTGACCAAAAAATAAATACATTATAGGGATATAGGTAACCAAATCAATTCTTTCAAGTCCTCACGTAACATAAATTCTTAAAAATCGGGATACCACAAAATATGTCTCCGAAATTTCATATAGTAAGATTTATATATCGGTGAACTTTTTGTTTGGTAGAAAAAGACCCTAGCTTTTGTCTTTTTAAGCTGCTAGTATAAAAAGCTTTATGAGGCAAATACAGACTGACGAATAACCATATTTTCAAAAAAACTATCTTTTTTAACTTATGTGATATCCTAGTTTACAGATACATAATGGTGCGTGAGCGTAGTTTAAAAGAATTGATTTGGCTACCTATATCACCAAATTGCGCTTATCTTTTTATTTGAATATCCTGAGAGAACTCCATAGTTAAGTGTGCTTGTGCTGAAGTAGTACTAAGATGGGTGACCTTCTGGGAAATGATTTCCAAAATTGTACGAGTGGGGAAAAGAATAAAAAAAGATTGCATGGTGATTTGCAAATACAAAAATTAACTCTTTTAAAACTCTCAGAGTAGCTCCCGACCGTTGAAAATGGTTAGTTCGCTGGCCTAGAGGGAAGTTTTGGTGAACACGAGAGGGGCATATGGTGGTTTTATAATTTGGTACACTAAACTCATATGAGTATGGAGTCATGAACTCGCACCATTGGGGATGATGATCCTAATGTGTAACGAGGACGTCGCGCTCTGTAAGTGAGGATGAGCATGATACCCCGATTTATTGAGACATAGGGGTGTTTGAAGAAAGTTTAAAAAAATTAATTTGGCTACCTATCACCAAAGTGCACTTATATTTTCGGTCACTTGCCCTGAGAAAACTCCACAGTTAAACGCGCTTGTGCTGGAGTAGTACTAGCATGGGAAGTGATTTTTGAAATCGTACGAATGACGATAAAACATGATAAAAGATCATGTGATGATTTGCAGATATAGTAAAACAACTTTTTAACGCCTCCTGATGTAGCAGTCTTGATCGTCAGATAGAATGGACCCGCAAGTCTCGACGGAGACACAAATGCACACAGAAGGGACGGACGAGGGTATGACAACTCCATCAAAGGTATTTTTCATTGCAATAGAAAAAACAATGATACTTTTAAATGGAATGAATTAGCAATTCGTGTAAAAATAGAGTTTTAAAAATGGCTTTATTTCTAAAGTCATTCGAAAATGAAGTAACATGAGTGTTTGTCATTAAATAATTAAAACGTGAGTGTAGTAACGTGTCAAAATAATTTAAAGAGATAACTCAGTACTATCTACAAAATCTACAAAACCCAACAGAAGCTCAAACATCTAGACAAACCAATAGAAGCTCAAACACGTGAAGCTTGTTGACGGGACCAATATAACAAATCAATATGTTTAAATTAGTAAATGTCCAATCAAATCATAGTACCAATCATTTTACTTATATAGATTTTTTTCTTTAAAGAGCTTAATATATATCATTATTTTATAAAGAAAATTTATAATTACCTTACAATATACAAAAAAAAAACAAAAATATTCACTTTTGTACATTAAAAAATAATATTTTACTTTTAAGTTAAAAATTGTTATAATATTTTTTTGTCTATTGTGGAGATGTTAGTGAAAATTTGATTTAGAAAGAGTTTGTTGGTTTTATAGATTCATTTTTTAATAAAAGAAATGGAAATTATTATGTATGAAAAAATTCCTTCAAAAATCTATTATAACAATTTAAATATATGTGGAAGTCTTTTAGTCTGTTGGTCAAGGGTTTAAAAATTTCAACAAGAAGTCTAAAATTCGATTCACAAAGAATGTAGTTTCTTCTATATTATTAGATACAAGTTTTTAGAAGATTCCATAATATTGCAGATAAAATTGTTGGTTATGGCCTCATATGTTACGACGAGAGATTGACCATCAAGGATATTATAAATGCAAACCCCATCCGTCGTGGATGTGAGTATTACAAAAAGAGTTGCGTCGTTGAGTTGCTTGGATAATTGTTCACCATAATTTCATAAGCTACAGATAGCGCTAGATTGATCATCAATGTAAAATATTAAGGATAAATTGTAAATAGTATTGTAGCTTTCGATTCAACCGGTGTTAAAAAATAATTTTAACATCTAATGAATATTAATAGGTTTGAGAAAATGACAAAGTTCTTTTTCTTTAAATAAATAAGAGTAATGTTTGACCATCAAACTAATATGTATTTATATAGGAATCATATTATGGATATAACTATAAATATTTTAATTAATTGTCTATTTAAAAAAATTATTTGATGAAAAAAATCTCTAAATTTTTTTAGTGCGTCATATTAACATTTTTACTTAGATTTCCCTTTATGCCATTCGTTTTACTATATAAGATAAGAGATAAGAGATTCTAATATCTATTCATAAGAACCTCTAAACATGTCATCGCATGGTGATTTTCCCAATGATGAAGTACCGAGTCCAATAGATCTTCTGATATCGCCGGAACCCAGTATTCCGTTAATGGTAAATGGTCTTGTTTTCTTTCGGCTAAATTTTTTTGTAAAATTTTTTTTGTGATTTGTTACTGACAAAACTAATGGATTTGTGCAATTTACTCATTCACAGAATTCAATTATGACAGAAATTGAAAGAGAGTATGACGTATCTAATCGATCATTCCCAATCTCTACTATAAGCGAAACTATCACCTTAATACCTCCTCAGCATTCAGATCTGGTTGCATATCAAGAGACATCAACACTACCACAAAATCCGCTTGAAATGGTATATCACCTACCTTTAGATATACACCACCAAATCTAAATTTTGTGTATTTGTGTGTAAAGTAAACCTAAATAATTGTATTTCCTTTTCTTGTATATTATGCTATAAGACACAACAAGACCAACAGATCTTGCAAATAGACCAACAAATCGACACTTCGCCTTGGTCACACGAAAATCTAGTAAACGACCATTCAAGTGAACTACACTTCCAAAGTCAATCCATGCTGAATAGTTATGAAGATTTGAGTGCTTTTACAATGGTACACACACGAAAAATTATTTGGATTTGGTTTTAGTTTTCTTAACTAGATTTTATATTCAAAAATTTTTTGTTGGATAAATTTTTCAGAACCAAATAGACATTGGACAACAAACTGACCAAGGAAATAATGGGTTTGGACATCCAACTATGGCTAATTCTCCTGAATTTTCATACCATCTTCAAGAGCAACTTCTTCCACTACCTTTGTATAAAATTTATTTATTACATATTCTCTTATCGTAATTAAAAAAATTTGTTTTTTTATGTGAGCTCGTAATAAAAGATTATTAACTAACGCAGGATACGAGAAGAACATTATGATGCATTTGATTCACTTTCTCCTGAACTTTTGAGTTATTTCTCGGACAATTATTTTTCAACTACCACCACAAGTGTAACAACAGCTTCTCAAAGCCTAGTAAGTCACATCAACTTATTTTATTTGACGATACGTAAAATAAAATATCATTAAATTCATACCCTATTTAAATAATTATCTATATTTGCATGCAGGTGCAACAACACCAGCAACAACAACATCCTTTTTACCCCCAATCTTTTTCAATTAGGTATACTATTTTGTATTGTACTCCGTTTTAATTTAATAGCTAAGTGTACTTATCATCTTCAATATAATATGTTTTAGACAACCTTTTTTAGTCAATGGATACCATAACCCTTACGATGTAAATCAAATGGGGGTCAGTTCAGAGCATTCTAATCCTCAAGTTCTCGACAATCTAATTTTAGACCGGTACAAATACTCACAATGTATCAGTTTATATACCTGTTAAAATTGATCCACAAATTTTTTATAAAATATTAATTTCATGAAATATTCACAGGTCTCAGAACTATGTGCCATATCAGATGAATCAACATGTCCCATTGATCGCTTCTTCTTTTGGCATGTATGGTCAGCAACCGCCTGATCCATCAGTTTTGCCCAATAGGCAAAATGAACCTCACAATTTAAGAATGGTTAACGACTCAGCTATGTAAGATAATCTCTTCCCATTAATAATAATATATTTAGCTAGGAATCAAATATTTGCGGTGTTCAAAATGATCTAAAGTAGCACTATATGTTATATATACACATGTAAATATTCATACATGTAAAATGTATTGGCCTTCAAGCAGGACATATCCTCAACAAGAACCACAACGTAGTTTTTCATTCATAACTCGACCTCAAATGCCTTCGAGCTCTACCAGGTAATAAATCGATTTAGCACAAGACAAAAACTAAGCTTTGGCGTTTCATAAACATTACTAGATTGTTTTATTTTAAAAATATCTAAGTCTCTCTTATGGACATCACTCTTTCGCCTATAAATACTTAGACTAAGGGTTAATACAAGACATCCACAACCAAGGTATGATCATGATGGCGTGCAAAGACCGATGGTTCAGTCTTCATTGGGGTATAACTTCTCCAACTCCAACACTCAGGCGCCCATACGTCCTGCCAACTCAATTATACCTGGCCAGGTACAATGTTACTTAATACATTTTGTAATATGTAACTTTGGTTTTCTTACAATGTTATTAAACACTAGTAATTAAGTAAATAGCTAATGACCTCCAAAGTGAGAAAAATGGATCAAATCATCATTTAGTAACAATGAGAATGATGTGTGTGTGTGTGTGTGTAAATGCATGATCACTTTCCAGATAGGAGCTTTGGGATCGCGTTGGCTAAGAGGTGAACCAAGTCAATTTGAAATTGGAGAATCATCATCATCACCACTTCAACGCAGGGTACTATGTTTTTATAAGTCGACACATAAAATTTATTCTTTTAACATAGAAAAAAGTCATTGATAAAAGAAGAATAATGTGAGTTTAACTACGTAATACAGAGAATAATAGCACCAAACAGAAATGTTGGTCCAACTTCAATCAATCTTGGTGAAGAAAGGTTTGTATTTTTCTCCATTGATTATTCACATCTTTTTCAAATAATTTATTTCATTTAATATATTCTAAGGAACATAACAACTACCCTTTTTCTTTTTTCAGGGTAATGTGTGATATATATAGTCCAATTTATGAACGCCTCGGTCTACCTATTGATCCTCACTTGAGAAGGTTACTTCAAACAGAGACAAACCGTAACTCCCTAAACTTTTTCTTTTTCTTTTCTTGCTTTCTTAAGTTTAATGCACAATCGTTTCACAACACATTTCATTTTAATGATTTACAATATCTTTTCATTTTGTAATCGTGAAGGTCGAAGAAGCGGCGCCTAGTCCTCGTGGCCTGAGACTCCTAGTCCTCGTGAAGGTCGAAGAAGCGGGAGAAGTTTATTATATTGCATCGTCCTTTATCTTCTTTTCTCTCTCCTTTTTTTTTTTTTTTGCTTCGGACTTCTTCAGTTTGCTCTCGCAGAAGTTGTTTTATACAACAGGTTGATGTTTACATATGACTATGATTATGTAATCTTATACAATCAACAAGGCGAGATCTTATGGTTTTTCTTCTATTGCCTCCTGATAATATTTTAGAGCTAATAGCAACTCGTTTTTTTATATTTTTACTTTTCTTTACTTATTTTAATCATCTTAGATTCGTGTATTGTCATTGAGAAGTTACAAACTGTTGAATATTGATGACAACCAATTTAAAAAGCAAAGAACAAATTAAGCTAATATATAGACGATATGAGCTTCATAGCTACGCACACATGTTAGTTAAAAATTTAAAATTAAAATCAACACTTCAATCTCAATATGGTTCTTGTCCCAATCGTTTTTATATCTCGATATCGCGGCTGTGTCCAAACATGTAAGTTATACACCACACCCAATTTATTTGCATTTTTTATTTCTGCATTTAGATAGGGCAATAATGTTTGTGTGTGTTTGGTGTTGTTCTTTTGTTCATCCACATATTTAATTTAGATGTAAATGTTAGATGATGTTCTTTTGCTATAAAGATCTACATGAAATAATTGGATGCAAATTAAAACTCATTCAAAATATCTAATTTTTTGAATGAAATTATTGGTAGAGTTTGGATGAGTTTTGTTCATCCAAAAAATTGTAAATGTCTAAAATACCCTTTTATAAACTAAATGATTACACATTAATACCGTAAATTTTGCAAAATTGTAAAATTCGCAAAGCTGCAAAATTCTGCAATAAAATACACAAAACAACAAATCCACAAAAACCGCAAAATTACAAAATCGCAAATACCGCAAAAATCCGCAACCACAAAATCATGAAAACCGTCAACTCTAAAATAAATGTGAAAACTAAAAATCCGCAAAGTCGGCAAAATCCGTGAAAATAGCAAAGTCCGCAAACCGCAAAAAAACCGTCAAAACCCATAAAAACTCGCAAAACACAAAAACCATGAAATTCTTTTAAAAAATCCGTAAAAAACATAAAATTCACCAAAACCGCAAAAACGTTAAAACCAAAAAAAATCCGCAAAATCTGCAAAAAATACAAAATAACCAAAACCGCAAAAACAGAAAAAAATTGTCGAAATCGCAAAAATCATAAAATCCGTTAAAATCGTTAAATTTGCAAAATCCGTAAAAACTGAAAAACCTCTAGAACCATCGAAACCACGAAAAGTTGCAAAACCCGCAAAATCGTAAAAATAGAAAAAACTGCAAAACAGTAAAAACCGCAAAACTGCCAAAACCACAAAATACGCAAAAAACCGTAAAATATGCTAAAACCGCAAAATTCTCCAAAAATGCAAAAATAAAAACAAAATCCCCTAAATCGCAAAACTGTAAAAATCCGCATGAAAAATTTGTCAAAGCCGAAAAATATGCCAAAACTTGAAAAACATCTAAAACCGCCAAAACTGCAAAATCCGGAAAAACTTAAAAACACTGCAAAAAACCGTAAAGTCCATCAAAATCGTTAAACCGCCAAGACTGCAAAAGTAGCAAAAACTCTATATCTGCCAAAACTTCAAAAACACAACAAACGCAAACTGGCAAAACCGAAAAATTTCTAAAACCGCCAAAATTTCCAAAACTAACAAAAAATATATACTATTTAATTTATAACTAAAAAATCTCGGTTCATATTTAAATTTGATTTAATTTTGAACCAAAACTAACAAAAAAATATATACTATTTAATTTATTTTATTTAATATTGATTAGATTTTAGTATTTTTAATATATTTCTTCTATATATTTAGTAAAAATATTATTGTTAAATAAATTTTGATTATTTTGGTTATTTTGGTTGCTTACTTAATATTCGGTTCGGTTTGGTTCAGGATCGATTAATTCGGTTTTAAAGTTTTTATTCCATTCAAGTTATTTTTCTTATTTGGTTCGGGTTCGGTTTGGGAAATTCGGTTCGTTCAGAGACAGTTCGGTTTTGGTTCAGGAAATTTGCCCTCCCCTAAGAAAATCTTTATATCTAAATTTAAAAAGAAATATATTTTACATTATGATCCTTGTACTTCTCATAGTTGATTTAATTCATAAATTCTTCTGATGGTAACTAAAACATGCACTTTAAGAACATATTACAACATTATTAGTTATTAAATTGTTACACTACAACATAATCTTTTATATAAAAAATAAAAATGTGAAATCAAAATGTAAATTTAAAATAACATAACAAATTACTTCAAAAAATTATTTATGTAACTCTTATATACGATCAAATCATACATTTTTTATTTTATTTTAAAATTTATATGTTTAAAAATTAAATATATAAGAATAAATTTGAAATGTGAATGAGATATAAAATTTATAGAAATTAAAAGATAAAAAAAATTAATAAGAATAATTTATGTGATATATAATTGTAGGGACTAGTATTCAAAGAAAAACATGAAATTTTGAATTTGAAATTTTGAAAAGTGAAACTTCAAATATGATGTTTCACTACTCAAAACTTCAATTCTAAAGTATTGAAGTTTCTTTTTGAAGAGTAAAAACCTTCATATTTCAAGTTATAGAAAGTCTTTTGGAGATGCTCAGGAAACTGTATTTTGCAGTTTTTAAGAACAATGATATTCACAGTTTTGTGTGGATTTTACAAAAAACTATAGACGTGGATTTCTTGATTTTGCGGTTTTTACAATTATCGTGATTTTGCGTCTTTTTGGTTTTGGTAAAAATGGTATTTTGCGATTCTAGCGGAGAAAATGATATTTTACGGTTTTGGAAAAAGCATGTTTTTCCAAAACGTTTAATTTTGCTGATAGTAGTAATCTCGCGATTTTAGCCAAAAACATCATTTTACTGTTCTGGTTTTGCGATTTTGCTTACAAATGATAATTCTCGGTTTTGACGAAAAATGATATGTTGTAGTTTTAGTAGAAAAGGATTTGGCTGAAAACATTATTTTACCATTTTTAATAATTTCAACGATATTATTTTGCAATATTGTTGAAAAACTCTTTTTTTTTTTTTACATAAATATCTTATTTTGAGGTTTTGAAAAACTTATAATTTGTAATTTTTTTTGAACGTCTTTTGCAAAAAAAAATATTTTACGCTTTTATATGCTTTAGTTATAATCACAAATGGATGTTTTTTAAACCTTTATTCAAACGCACTTTGATGCTAGAAGGCAGTTTCAGATGTGTTATACTTTCTATATCTTACATTCAAACAAATCTTTTAATTCGATTGAAAACGAACAGATGCTGCGATTTATGAACAAGGAAACGAACATGTTGATCATAATACCTTTCTCAAATGTTGCTCTAGCAGAAATGTTGACATGAATTTCCAGTTTCTTACATTTTCCCCACATATGATTTAAGACGCTAATGATTTGTCTTACAGGTGGAGTTTTGGACAAAAATTTTCCAATAATGAAGTCACGGTGCTTAGCAGCTCCGTCATTGAACATTGAATATGGAATAAGGACTCTCGGCACTCCGGTAGGTGAAAGAGTAATAGGTGCCACTCGCTTAAGCGATTTATCTGTTGATTTCTTACCCGTTGTGCCTAGGTTTGAGTCTCCTGGTTTTTGGGCAAGGAGACATTTTGAGTAGCTGAGAGCGGTGGATAAAGGGGGTGGAGAGGAGGAAGTGAATGGGCTTGAAGAGTTGGTGAAGAAGTAAGGTTATTCAGTGAGATTTGAACTAGAGAAAGTTAAGGGGAGGTACCTAAAAGGCCTGGGAGAGGATGAGATACATATTTGAAATTCTGATTGGGAGAAGAAGCAACGGGAGCATTCTGAGTATCAAGGGGAGCAAATTTTCTGGGTCCAACAAGAAATCCAGGTTTTATTGTATGAAAGGGGATAACAATAGATTTAGGGATTTTTGGAAACAATGGCTTTTCTGCAGCATACACTGCAATTGGAAGAGATAAAACCTTTGCTTTCGAAGGAGGTGCCTTTAGAGCAAGGACAACAGAAAAACCCTCAAGAGGAGGAATGATTGGAGAAATAGGAGATTTCGAGGTTTGAGGAGAAGGACAGGAGAAAGAGGAAGATGAGGGGAGGGGTGGGAAATCAGAGAGGAGAGAAGGGTCAGGCGGGTGGGGAGGAGGTTCGGAGGGTTCGCACCAAAAATTCTCTTTTCAGAGAACTAGTAGTTCGCTTTCATTTTTCTATTACAAAAATAATAATTTTTAAATGAGGTTTGAAATTGCAATTAACATTGCGCATGTTAAGGTAGAAGTTAACGTCAACAAACCACTTCCAAAAGAGATTGAATTTGAAAGGGAAAATGGTCAAATCAGTAGCTTAAGAGTTGAATACCCTTGGACTCCTCCAACTTGTTCTCACTACCAAGAAATAAGGCACAACATAAAGTTATGCCCTTATACCATCTCAGTTTGGGTACCTAAAGCCAAGGTGACTCAAACTCCCTCTTCCATCTCTAATCCTGAACCAGTAACCAACCAGCCATTTCTTTAAGCTTAGAGACGGAGTGTCCTCAACCACCAACTATTAACCCATCTTCCATCAACCCTTCTATAGTCGAACCAACTGGTCTCATCATACCTAAGAGTTTTTACAAAACCCCGACCACCTCTCTAACAGCTACCAAAGGAAAAGTCAAAAAATCTTCCCATCCAAATCCTTTTAACCCTCTCAAAAATACTCAAACATCCCCTAGTTCCCATCCTACCCACTCTTTTAAACTCCTTTCCCCATTTCCCCCACCTGTAACTCATCCTGGAACAACTGACTTGTTCCTAGAAATCTCAACCATGTCATGTAGTCCACATAGTGCTTCTCCTCTAAGTAAGGGACATCTCCCTCTGATGGGGTGAACCCCTAACAATCCTATGAGTATCACAAGATTTTTTTTGGAACGTTCGATGTATAAACCACTCGGACAAGCATCGGCTCTTTATCTCTTGGTTGTCTACTCATCAACCCTTTTTTGGAGCATTATTAGAGACGCATGTCAAGGAATAGAATTTGAACCACATTCTAAATCAAATCTGCCAAGGTTGGAAGTACCTCTCAAATCACCAATATGACGTTGATGGGAGAATTATAGTTATATGGAAGCATTCAGATTATGTATCCTTACTGCATCAGTCGCGCAATCCATAACCTGCAAGATCACAATTCCAGGAAATCAAAGTTTTGTATTCAAAGCCGTCTACGCTTCGAATCAGCAACTTGAAAGATCGGATTTTTGGTGTGAACTTATCTCAATCCATCAATCTCCAAACCTCTTTAATTCTCTGTGGATACTTGGAGGTGATTTTAATCAGATCATCAGTCATCTTGAGCCCTCCTTCCCCCCCCCCCCACATCAACCATTTTACGCCGGACATGCTGGAAATGAGGGACACTTTTAACCAACTTGGAAATTTTGATCACAACTATCAAGGTCCTTTCTTCACATGGTCTAACAAACAACCTGCCCATCCGATAGGTAAAAGGTTAGACAGGTTATTGGTAAACCATAGTTGGATCTATCGTTATCCAAACAACCATGCTACCTTTTCAGCCCCAAAATTCTCAGACCATACTCCCTACATCCTAAACCTTGCATGCCCCCTACCGAAACATGGAACAAAACCTTTCAAATTTTTAACTTCTTCACGAAACATCCACAATTTTTACCTAAGCTTGAGAAGGCTT
Organism: Anastatica hierochuntica; assembly: GCA_900406275.1. Taxonomy (NCBI): domain Eukaryota; kingdom Viridiplantae; phylum Streptophyta; class Magnoliopsida; order Brassicales; family Brassicaceae; genus Anastatica; species Anastatica hierochuntica. The sequence continues at coordinate 5,022 of OVAN01005282.1, read as the reverse complement.
GGATTCGCGCCGGAAACTCTACTGCTCAGCAACCAAGTTTGTCTTCCTTGAGTGTAAAGTTGAAAGTTATAAAGAGAGACTTAAAAACACTTTGCAAAGAGTGTTTTAGTGAGATCCAAAAAAGAATTTTCTTAACTAAAAATTTGCTCAAAGATGTGCAGGTACAAGCTTTGCGTAATCCTTCCCCTCTACTATTTCAAGAAGAAAAAGAGCTCCATGACAAATGGAATTTTTAAGGGGTATTGAAGAATTCTACCACAAACAAAGATCACGGATAAACTGGCTAAGAGATGAGGATCAGAACAGTGTGTACTTTCATAGGATCACTCAAGCAAGAAACTCCTACAACGCCATCAGGATGCTCCTTCTGCCCACTGTTGTTCTAACCACAAACCCTGACCTGATAAGCACCACTGCTGTTAGTTACTTCTCTCAGGTCCTCTGCCCACTGTCTCTTCCGATCATTTGCTGCCCTCTGCAATGGTTTCAATCTCTGTCCCAGTATAGATGTCCTTAGCACATAAGGTAGAACATGGTTACGGTCCCTGCAGCTGAAGAAATAAAAAATTTTATGTTCATAATAAATGAAAATAAATTGCCTAGATCGAATGGACTTACATTTGCTTTTTTCAAAGCTTCCTGGTCAATAGTTGGATCTCAGGTCATTAAAGAAATCTCCCACTTCTTCCGAACTGATTTTATGCCCACAACTACTAATAGTACGATTTTATCCCTTGTTCCTAAAGATCCTGGAGCTTCCAGCATAACTGACTATCGACTGATTTTGTGTGTAGTATGGTCTACAAAGTCATCTCCCACTTAATAGTTGAGAGACTAAAGCCACTACTACCTGAGTTTATCCTAAAAAATCAAACAGTGTTTGTCAAAGGGAGGCTTTTAATGGAGAACACACTGCTGGCTGGAGAATTGGTACATGGGTATCACAAGAAGAATGGGGGAAAAAGGCTAACATTGAAAATTGGCATCGCAAAAGCTTTTGATACTTTAAGGTGAGAATTCATTGCTAATGGGCTTCGACTGATTGGCTTCCCTGAACTCTATATGAGATGGTTACAAGGTTGCTATTCTACTCCTACGTTCTAACTGGGATTTAACGGATGTCTTCATGGTTTTTTTAAGAGTAAAATAGATATTAAACAGGGGTGATCCCCTATCACCCTATCTTTTTGTGATCTCAATGAACTACCTATCGTTCTTATTGGATAAAGGTGCATCTGAAGGGAAGTTCGACTATCATAAAAATTGCAAGGAGACAAAGCTTACGCACCTTTATTTTGCGGACGATTTACTCATCTTCATGGATGGTTCTGCGGATTCGGTTAAGGGTGTACTGCTGATCTTAAAAGAGTTCCAAGAGAAGTTTAGTTTGGCTATGAGTCTTCCCAAAACCGCATTTTTTGCCTCTGGTTTAACAGATAATGAACTAGATCACTTAAAAAGGGAAACAAGCATATCTAAAGGCAACCTACCAATTAGATATTTGGGATTACCTCTAACCTCCAAAAAGCTGAGTATCTCAGATTGTGCCCCTCTTATTTAAAAAGTTAAGGGGAAACTTAATGGTTGGTCGATAAGAGCTATATCACTTGCGAGAAGATTACAACTATTGAACTCTGTTATTGCAGGAATCACTATATTATGGTCCACTGCTTTCTCTCTGCCAAAAAGGTGTATCAACATTTTAAATTCCTTATGTGGAAACTTTCTATGGAAAGGAGGCATTTCAAACAGTAATGGTGCAAAATTTTCTTGGTATACTATCACATTACAAAGGAAGGGGAACTAGGAATCAGAAATTTACTAACCTGGAATATGACTTGTATGTTGCGGCTAATATGGCTAATATTCTTCAAATTCATCTCTATTTGGGTTGCCTGGTTCAAGAAATAAATATTAGGTGATCAATTAAGCAATTTCTGGTGTCTAAATCCAAAGCAAAAATACTCTTGGTTGGTCAACAAACTGCTGAAGATAAAAGAAGAAGTGTACCCGTGGATTCACTTGAAAGTAGGGAATGGTGTAAGATGCAGGTTCTAGACGGATAACTAGAGCCCATTTGGAAGATATTAGATGCATATTTGATGCAAGGAAGAACAAATCGGTTGGGAATTGGAAAGAATATCACTTTAGCTGAGCTATGGTTTGAAGGATCATGGCGATTACCTACGGCCATATCAGAGACTCAACTAAACCTCCAAATGTACTTATCAACAATTACAATCTCAGAGGAAGCTGATACTTACTGGTGGTGGTTAAATGATAAGCTTAAAGATGGTAACTATGTCGTAATCATCTGCCAAGCTATCAAAAACCACACTACAAGCTTCAGATGGGGACCGATTATCTGGATCAAAGGAGGTACCCCTAAGCATAAGTTGACATCTTGGCTTTTTTTGGGACAGAAATCCAACAAGAGATAGATTGGTGAGTTGGGGCCTTCACACGGATGGGATATGCACATTGTGTAACTAAGCCTTGGAGTCTCGGTCAAACCTATTCTTCGAATGTCAATACAACTTTGAAATTTGGTCTTGGATTGGTTTCATATGCGACTTTCAGGTAAACCAAGATTGACAAGAAACGATTGAGAACCTGTTACAGATCAGGGGAACAAAAAATCGAGAGAGATTAGTCTTACTGGCATGGAAAGCATCTCTTTATTTCATATGGCAGGAGAGAAATAGTACGATCCATCAAAGCTCTGCTCAATCTATGATTCAGCTGAGGACAATCATTGACTCTTACATCAGAAGCAAAGCCTTGAGCTATAGAGACATGCATGAATAATGAACCTCCGAGATCTTGCAAATCTGGTTTGCGCGATCGTGATGCTCAACTAAGATTGGAGATTCTAATTTTTTAGATAAGTGATTGTAAGATCAAGATAGATTGCCCTAATCGTGACAGCAAATAGCACAGGCCCTTCTTCTTGTTTCATTGGTGACATTAATCGTTTGGTCTAGAGATATAAACCAATTTGCTACTTGGTTTTGATTTAACTTTGGTTCTCCTTCTGGTTCAATTCCAATGGCATGTTAGTCATAGGTGGGTTTAGATAACCTGTTTGGACTTGTAAGGGCCATGTAAAAACTTTGTTTTCTTTTATTAATAGTAAATCCTTTAACAAAAAAAATGTTTCTCGACTACTCATCATTTGACAAATGAAAGAAAGTGTTGAAATCAAAGGTTGACTCGTCATTAGCTAATTTAATTGTACAAATTACAAAAGTACATAAACTTTAAGCGCATAATTTCAATTTCAAACAAAAGCAAAGCCCTAGAACAATGACGGGAAGATAAAACGTCAATAAGCGGCGTTGTTTCCTTTCAGCCGCATAGATCCAAAACATTTTTGTTCTTATTTTTGAAAATATAAACTTGATTTTGGATTAATTTTAATTATTGGACCAATAGTCCAATAATTATTTGTTTTGCAAACCCAATACTTGATCCAAGTTCTAGAGTTTACTCTAGAAAATATATAACATCTCTACCTCCATAAAAGGTTTTAGAAAAAATACAAGAACATAATAATCTAGATACTTATAATATTTTATTCAAAATATTGAAGTTGAGTTCTATAGATCTAGTATTTAAATAATAAAGATATTTTGTAATATGGAGGCTATAAATACCTCCACATCTTTGTCATTTTCAGTAAGAGGGAGTTGTAAGAAGAGGGAGTTGTAAGAAGTATTATCCAAGAAATTAAAAAACCTCTCTAGTAATAAAATCTTCTTCTTCTAAATTTTTCCATCATCTTTCAAAGTTCTTAAACACTTTTTCCATCATTTTTAAAATATTATCTTCTTCTTTCCAACAAAGTATCGAAGATAGAAGATTTTTTTGAAGATGGCAAGTAATGGTGTTCCCTTCCAAGTCTCAATGCTCACAAAGAGCAACTATGATAATTGGAGTTTGAGAATGATGGCTATTCTAGGAGCACATGATGTGTGGGAGATAGTCGAGAGAGGAATTCATCGAACCGGAGAATGAAGGTAGTCTTTCTCAAACTCAAAAGGATAGTTTAAGAGTCTCAAGAAAGAGAGATAAGAAGGCTCTTTGTCTAATCTTCCAAGGATTAGATGAAGATACATTCGAGAAGGTCGCAGAAGCAAAGTCGGCAAAACAAGCATGGGAGAAGCTTCGAATTTCTTATAAAGGTGTCGATCAAGTAAAGAAGGTACGTCTTCAAACTCTAACAGGTGAATCTGAAGCATTACGAAGGTGAACTTGTCTCCGAGTATTTTTCAAGAGTTTTAGTGGTTATAAATAACCTAAAAATAAATGGGGAGAAGCTAGATGATATGAGAATCATGGAGAAATTTCTTCGATCGTTGGTTCCAAAGTTTGAGCATATCGTTACCGTCATAGAAGATACAAAATATTTGGAGGCTATGACGATGGAGGAACTTCTAGGATCATTATAAGCTTATGAAGATGATATATTTGTGTTTTTACTAACTTCTTTAGTGGTTTTCAAATGCTTTTAGGCTTTTCGGAGTCTTTTCTTTGGTGTTTCAGGTGTTTTAGGTGCGGAGAATACGTTCAAAGGAAATGTGATGATTCTGGAGGATTTCGAAAGGTTTTCGATGAAGAAACGAAGAATTCGAGCTGAGAAGACTGGATCGATCGATCACCCCAAGTGGATCGATCGATCTGCCCCGATTTCACTTTGTGATCGATCGATCCATAGGGGTGATCGATCGATCATCCTTCCTGACGAAAAAATAATTAATTTCCTTTTTCTGATTTCCTAATTTTTGGGGGAAAAAGCCTGAAACACAAAAAGAAGCTGAGGACGTTTTTAGGTTTTGTACNAGACTTCTGAATTCTCTTTTACGTTGTAAGCTTCGGGAGACGAATCTCTTCGCCATTACTTTTGGAGAAGTCTTCTGAACCCTATTTTTGTTATTCTATTACATGTCTCTCAATTTAATCATGTTTTTTTGTTCTTATTGCCATGTCTGAGTAGTTTCCTTGTTAGGTTTTAGGGTTTTC